>OZ005742.1:97963458-98052689 GCA_963930735.1 Dioctria linearis
AGTAAATAAATAAATAAAATTAAAACACTACTTATAAGACCAACACAAGAAAAAGCTACCAAAATTGTAAACACATTATTGGATTTGTAATTTTCCCACATTCCAACCAAAGAATAATGGCAGTTAATCCATAAATGTACATACAACATAGAATTTCCCGTACATCCTACCTTCTCATTAACCCCATACCTAACCAATATGATTCTCGTCACATCTCACCAACCCCTCTCCCCCTTCTTCCCTTCTTCAAAAATCACAGAAGAAAAAATTGCAAACCATCAATAAGAAGAAAAACAACAAAAACAAAAATCCGCAAAATGGTATTATAAAACAGAATTTACGTTTATTAAAAAAAAATTAGTAAAAACATATATACACTTAAACTATTATCAGTTAAACCAGAATAATACAAAAAACAAATAGAATATAAATAAACACACAAAATATATGAATGACGAAATCCTAACGTCGTTGTCGAATAATAATTATTGGGCACCTGAGGAGGAATCGTCATGCAGGGCGCAACGACGAACGACTCTCCAAAACGGCTCTACCTCCTGAAAATAGAGTAAAACACCAAAAAATTAATATGCATTTTAAAACTTTGGTTTTGAAAAAAAAAGCTTACCTAGAAACGACACCCCTATGCCGAAATCGGGCCGCAGAACAAAGTCCAAAGAGTATTGACGGTCAGCAATGGCCTCACCTGCCCACAAAGGAAAACTGGGTTATCCATCGGCGTGTAACATGAGGCGTAAAGGCCCTTCGCAGTGGGGGTAGGCCACCAGGATAACTAGGCCAGTCACCCTAATAGCATAGGGTGCTGGCGAGCAATAAACGTAATGACCAACTTCCTCCAATAATATCATGATCACAAGTGAGCTAAATCTAGACGCGCAAGCCCTTTAAAAAAAAACAAACAACACAACACATAACAACCAAAACAGTCATCAACTGCAGGAACATAAGCACAGTCTCAATCATGAAACTAAAGCAAACCGAATTATGCAAAGGTAAGCAAAAAGAATTTTTCGCGACAACGACAATGTAAGCACCGTCTACCAAGAACAAAAGAGTTTGATCCAAACGCTTATCAGCTAACTACTTAGTAATGACTATCAAAATTCAATAGAGCTATACCACTACCCTTTTTTTTCGTTTCCCTTTTCCGATTCTCTTTTGAATAAAAATAAATGTCTCCATTTCAGTATCATTTTTGTTCTTTAAATAAGATAAAAAATTAATATAAATATATATATATATATATAGTTATAAAAAAGTAGGGAGCTATTACATACATATATTTCAATAGACAAATATGCATCTTATTTTGTATAATTATTTCCATCATTTATAACATTGAAAACTTGTAGAAATTAAAAATATCATAATATGCACACATATTCCGTAATCAGGTATATTCTTAGTATATAAGTATATCATTCACATGTAACCTTAAAATCTTCAAAAACAATGCTTAAGTTAGTTAAAAAGAAAGTTTTCTTCTGAAGAGAATAAAACTTTCTTTTCCCCAGGGGGGAGGGATGTTGTGACCCGGGTGCCTACTGACCAGAATCACAACAATAAAATAAATACGCCAATGTCTTGCCCTATGCAACATATTGGCGTACTACAAATTGACCCTGAAATTCAAAAATATTTTATTTTCAATTTAATTTAAAATTCACTTGCATTTAAAAATGCATTTACGTACTACAACAAAATGCAATTTAGCATAAATTGCATTTTGTTATCAGTCGTACATTCCGTTCACACGGCATGTATACCTACCTACATGCAGTACCATCTACCTACCTACATGCAGTACTATGTACATACCTACATACATTTCTTTTTCAAAAAATTCATAAAATTTAATAGCATGTACTATACATACGTACAATTATACCCGTCGGTCGTATTAAAAATATTATTTTTACAAGACACAGTGCATATCAGATTTCATGCATATGCACTGCGTCTAAAATTTTTGTACTTTCCCACGTACGATTCTTCACGTCGTGGGAAAGTAATAAAAAGAACAAAAAAGCTTTTGAAGCTTGTGATCGGCACCTGGGTGCAATATCGCCGACCCTCGAGGAGTTCGTTTTTCGAGTTCGTCGAAGTAATAACGAAAGAAACCCTCAAATCATAGTGCATTGGAAAATAATTAAAATCATTTAATAAAATTACTTATTGTTGGATCGTTGAAAAATATCTTAAATCATAAAATCTTCAAATCATAATAATAGTGCGTTGGAACATATTTTAAATCATTAAATAAAATCATTAGCGTTGTGAAATATTAGATATTATTAGAAAGGAAAAACATACATATGTACGAGTGTGTTTAAATTAGTAATGGAAATTGAAATTTATATGTGTAACAATTTATTACTTATAGAGAGTGCATATTCATTTTCGGACCTAAATCCCCTCTCGGGCCGCTTCTCCACGAATAGACCAGGGAGCACGAGCGGTCAAACGATAACACCTGTAGAGCAGTTTACAAGGAGATATAGAACTGGTTTTACAATAATATTTTAACAAGTTTTTACTATTCATAACACAGTTGGTATAGCAATCTAAAACTGACAGGTCTGAGAAAAATTAAAACAAAACATTTCTTTACAAGGTTACTACGTTTTTTATAAAATTTATCTCACCCACAACATGCAAACTAACCGCTCAACCAGTCCCACAAACCTACGAATATTGGTGCTATCGCTTACGGGATTGACCATCGTGAGTATTCTCCGAGTGCTTCCGCGTTGCGTTAAAGATAAGCGTCAAAGTGGGGCCGATGTGGCCACAACACTTCCTAACCAGCAAAACCTCAAAGACTTTTGTGAAAAAACGTTTAGGTGGTTTTGTGATTCGTCCGTCGCGAGTGATTTTTTGGGGAAGTTGAACACTTCCGTCAGGGAGAATTCTAGCACGTCATTGACGTTTCTACTATTGATCTGAAGTTGGTGTACGATCGTTCGTTGAAATAGCCGTAGTCGCCTCCCAAGTAATAATTTTTCCAGTTTTTGGTGACTGAAAGTGATGGATGGTTTTATAATGGTTTCTCGGCTATATAAGGATTGCAGTGGTTTTATAATATTACCAATTGGTGACGTAGTTATATTAGAGTTTTTTAAGGTTACTAATGGTTACCGTGGAAGTAAGTTACTTAAGGTTTTATAAGTTGGTGATGAAAATGTTTCCATCACCGGTCTATATAACTTACAATTACCATTACTAGTAGGTATATAAGTAAGTTTTATAACTGTTTTCGTCACCACGTTATATAACTTATTGGTAATAAGTGTTTATTGCTGTATCCGCGGTTAACCATATATAACTCGACAACATTCAGTAATTAAGGTGACTTTAATAAAAATTGGGAACTTTCGGTTATATATATACCCACTATAAAATATCGTAAAATTGTTGGTGACCCTTCAGTAACTACGGTGATCGTTATAAAAACAAATTACTTTTAGTGTCGAATGGAGCCATTATATAACTGTTTTTATTTATATAACATAATATAACCAAAGGGTATATAAGAACACTAACGTCTGTTTTTTGTGATTATAATTAAGATATATAACATTACCAAAGTTTACATATTATGACTAAAGGGTCTATAAGGAAGCATGGTGGTTCTTTCAGTTTATACAATATTTCTAGAAGTTTTATAAGGGTCATTCAGTTTATATAAAACTAATTGAAGTTTTAAAATGGTAATTGGTTCATTTAAGTACAAGCCGCCATTTGTGCATCTGTCCATTGCAGATAAAAAAGAAAATGTCGGTTAAGCCCATTTTTTAAATTGCAGATATATGTCTTCAGTTTTATTTTTATTTGAAAAAAAAAACATCTTTTTAGGAACATAACATTTCTAAATTCTGTTATGTAATTTTTATGAATTAATATCACCTAAGTGAAAATTTTAAATTTTGTCATATTTAATTAAAATTATTAAAAATTGTTTATTTTTGGAGGGGTCTGTATTTTTTAGAAGTATCTATGATGATATTCACAGTAAAATTGTAATTGCAGCTGAATTTCACCACGTACAAGCGGAAATATTTTAATTCTAAAATGTAAAAATATTAAACCATTACATTATAAAAATGCAATACCAAAAAATATCGAAACTTTATGTCGTAAATATTTGCATTGTATTGTTTTATAAAGGTAACGAAAATTAATTTCCCTAACATTTCAATCAGTAAAAGTAATCAGTCTGAGAAAATTTTAAGCGTTGTGGAAACATTACCATCACCATTATAAACAAAGTTTACAAAGGCAACCGAAACACTACTGCAACCACGGCTATAACCAAATTAATTATTCGAGAGTACCATGGGTTATATAAGGGTTATATAATAAGTTGTATTAAGGTAACCAGAATATTTTCGTTACTCATTTTATAAAACTTTTAGTTATATATAGTTACCTAAATCAAGTCACGGTAACCTTTATATAATCCTCCGTTTAGGCTCTATAAGGGGTTTGTAGTGGTTACAAGAAGGTTTCGAGTACTAGTCTATATAACTCAAGTTATTTAATTTGGTAATGGAAACCTCATCGTTATTACTATATAAAAAAAATGTTTCTTGGGGTGTATTTGCAATCCTTGAGGTGTTTCCTGTGAAAACTCGTCTTGCCGAGTAGCACTCGTCTTGCCGAGTAGCACTCGTCAGAATAGGAGAATCTCCATTCGTTGGTTGTCCGGGTCGCTCAGAGATACTGGTGTCGTGAGGTAATGTCATGTCTGGATTGGTGCATTCACCTGTCTCGATGGTTTCCCGGAATCGAGGTTTTAGACGGTTCATGAAGACATTAACACCCTTGCGCTGTATTTTCAATGTAAAATAGATCTATCTCGCTTAATTATTTTGTGAGGAGCAAGCTAAGCTACCTACCTAGCTAAAATATCTACCTAGCTAAGCTATCTACCTAGCTAAGCTATCTACCTAGCTAAGCTATCTACCTAGCTAAGCCACCTACCTAGCTAAGCTACCTATCCAGCTTCGCTACCTACCTAGCTAAGCTGCTCACCTAACTAAGCTGCCTACCTACTTAAGCTTCCTACCCAGCTAAGCTACCAGCATAGCCAAGAAACATATGCCTTGCTAAGCCACCTACCTAGCTAAGCTACATACCTAGATAAGCTATCTACTAAAGCTAAGCTACATACGAAGCTAATCTACCTACCTAACTAAACTAAATACGTACCTAAGCTGCCTACCTACCTAGCTACGCTACCTACCTAGCTAAGCTACCTACCAATCTAAGCTACCTACTTAGCTTAGCTACTTAACTAGCTAAGCTATCTACCTACCTAAGCTACCTACCCAGCTAAGCTATCTACAAACCTAAGCTACCAACCTAGCTAAGAAACATATACCTTGCTAAGCCACCTACCTAGCTAAGCCACCTACTCAGCTAAGCTACCTACTTAACTAATGTACATTCCTAGCTAAGCTACCTACCCAGCTAAGCTACTTAACTAGCTAAGCTACCTACCCAGCTAAGCTACCTACCCAGCTAAGCTACCTACCCAGCTAAGCTACCTACCCAGCTAAGCTACTTACACAGTTAAGCTACTTACCTAGCTAAGCAACTTACCTAGCTACCCAAGAAACAATTTTTTTTAACTAAAAACCTACCGGTGAGGTTTCCATTACCAAATTATATAACTTGAGTTATATACACTAGTACTCGAAACCTCTTTTTAACCACTAGAAACCCCTTATAGGGCTTAAATGGAGGATTATATAAAGGTTACCCTTACTTTATTTAGGTAACTTTATATAACTAAAAGTTATATAAAATGAGTAACAAAAATATTCTGGTTACCTTAATAAAACTTATTATATAACCCATGGTGCTCTCGATTAATTAATTTGGTCATAGCCGTGGCTGCAATAATGTTTGGTTACCTTTATAAACTTTGTTTGTAACGTTTTCTCAGAATGACTACTTTTAGTGATTGAAATGTTAGGGAAATTTGTTTTCGTTACATTTATAAAACAATACAATGCAAATATTTACGACATAGAATTTCGATATTTTTTTGTATTGCATTTTTATAATGTAAGGGTTTTACTATTTTTTCATTTTAGAATCACAATCTTTCTATGTACGTAGTGAGATTAAGCTGCAATTAAAATTTTACTGTGAATATCATCATAGATACTTGTAAAAAATACAGACTCCCTCTAAAAATAAGCAATTTTAAAATTTAAAATTTTCACTTAGGTTATATTAATTCATAAAAATTACATAACATAATATAGAAATGTTGCGCACCTAAAAAGATGTATTTTCTTGATATAAAAATAAAACGGAAGAAGTATGTTCTGACCGTATTTAGAGCGAACACGCAAATAATGAAGAAATGTGATGAAAGTTATAACCCTGGTTCAAAGTCAGTATTTTCGTAGCTTAATTCTTCGGTTCACCAAGTTTACGACATTGTAACTCGCACCCTAACTAGATTTTTTTTAAATTCAATAAATGCTATAATTTGTAATTAATATATAATATATATATGCCTGATAATATTATATCAAAACCACAATTATAATTCAAATTTATCTGTAAAATTAAATTTAATTTTGAATAAATGTGAATGAATAAGTTAGATTAAATTAAATTTATGTTTAGAAAATTTTATTGTATCTGACAATGTACTCACCAGCTCAGTATTAGGCACTAGATCAAATTGGTTTTCTAATTTATGGAGGTTTGGAATCGGACTATTCTTTATTCCAGTGGATATCCAGAATAAAGTGAGGTTATTAATTCTAGCTGCAGTCGATACCCAAAGAAAGAATCTTTATTCGGTCGAGACCCGAAATAGGGTGGTTTATATTAGTAAATTTCTTATTCGGTCGATACCCGTAACAAGAATCATTATTCGGTCGAGACCCGTAATAAAGTGGTTTATGTTAGTAAATTTCTTATTCGGTCGATACCCGCAATAAGAATCTTTATTCGGGTGAGACCCGTAATAAAGTGGTTTTTGTTAGTAAATTTCTTATTCGGTCGATACCCGCAATAATAATCTTTTTCGGTCGAGACCCGTAATAAAGTGGTTCAGATTAGTAAGTTTCTTATTCGGTCGATACCCGCAATAAGAATCTTTAATTTAATCGCTACTCAAAATAAATTCTTTAATCTAGTCGATACCCAGAATAAAAATAATTATTTGAACTGTCAATTAAATAAAGTATGTAAACTGTTAGTAAAATATATAGCACTTTGAAATCACACTGGGAAATGTTAATAAAATTTAGAGCACTTGGAAATAACACTAGGAATTAGAATACCAACTTGATCACTGCACTGCCAAACTGCAAAAGAGAACGAGTCAAGTCAGATTCTGATTTATATAGCCATGGGTTGCTCATGGCACCAAGGAACGGCATTCAAAGACGAATGGCAAATTGGCATAGCAGCTGCACTTAGTTTTCTATTGTATAAAATGCAAAAAAAAAAAAACTTGTTTGTAAATTCTACTCAATCAGAAATATTCGTTGCCTACTGAATTTTTTCTAAATAGATTTTTATTTTCAACTTACCAAGTGCAAATGCATTGTACTACCTATGTACAGTTGTTTCTGGTTGGCTCACTTCACTGCAGCGTTGATAATTTGAACTTCTGATGATATGTTGCTTTAGATTGACAAAAAAAATTACCATGCGTGATAGCAATGTACTGCCCGTGGACAGTTACCTGGCTTATGTCTCTGCGAAATTGTTACAATTTAGACCTAAAATATTTGTTTCTTTAGGTCGGTATATACATGTGTCGACATGTAATTTCGCTAATATTCAGGATTCTTATGAATCCTGAACATCCTGCCCCCCGTTGAAGGGATGGAATTCCTTTCAAGAATTAAACTCCAATTATGATCAATCAATTAAAATTTAAGTTTAGGAAATTTATTCCAAGAAGAATCTCTTTTTTTTTGTAAATGCATTTTTAATGTAATGAGCCTAGCTGTCAGATTAATGGTTGATCAGGATGACTTTGTAGCAGGAATGAAATTTTGATCACTGTATTGCGGAATGCATTTTTCTTTTTTAATTATATGTGCATACATAAGTCTCTACACAATTAGTATGATTTTGATTGTATACCGGGGAGTATGAAGTTTTGAATTTTTACCATGGATATGAAATTTTTGTTATCGAGTTTAACGGTACTCATTATAACTTTGCGGCAAGAATGTACATTTTAACATTCTTCTGAGAATTTTTTTTTGTATATTTGTTTGATTTTTGTTTGTTTTTGTATGTGCATAACTACGTATATGCTATTGTTATAAATGCACTTCACTTTCGATTCTTGGTACCGATGATAATAAATTTGATTGAAATTTCCTCTCGGGTGTGAGCATTCTATTATTGTGGTTGAAAAAAGACAAAATATGTATTCAAATGGAATAAATACAAAATAGCCTTTGGATTATTTAATGCGTGTTGAGATATGCTGTGCTTATAAAAAAAAAATTAGAACGTTATTTAGGTTAAAGGAAGAATGGCTAATTTTGTAATTGGTCGTTTTAGCAATTCATTCGATAATTCGTCCTAATACCCACCCACATGCTCAGATTCCTTGATGATGACTAAATCTCCTAATCTAGGACTGGAGATTGGGTTTTTCCATGTTGGTATGTTTGAAATGGATTGTTGAAAAGACATGGTATATTTATGCGAGGCATATGTTACCTTTGTTCTGCCTTTGTGGTATGCAAATTTATTTCTTATGTGGACAGAACCAATTGCAGACCTACGTGCAATGTTTTTGTGTGCATTACTTATTGATCTTGTCAAGTTAATTTCTTTCGGCAAGATTATTGGGTGCTCTTGTTCGTTGAATCGACGTAAAGTCGTACAAGATTTCCCAAAGCTGGAAATTTCATTATAAAAGGGCAAACGAGCTTTATATTGGCCGTTGTCGTTTTGATAATGGGTTTTTTATGATAATCTTCACAATCTAGCTCTGCTTTATACAGTTGTCTTCCTGGATTCCTGGAATGACTTCTTCGGTCTCTCGAAATCTTAGTTGAAGTTTATTCAGTGAAGACTTCTCCTCGTAGTGAGCGTTTGCTGTTAAAGTAGACGCTGTGCAGATTGTTGAAGTGCCTCTTAGATTCCCGAAAAGAATCCAACCGAGCGAACTATTTTGCGCGATTGGTGTTACTGGAGGACCTATTCGTAATCCTTCTAAGAGTATTTCTCCGTATACATCCGCTCCTAAGAGTAGGTCGATTTTTCCTGGCTTGAAAATGTATGGAGCGGCGAGTTGCAGATCACGTACATGACTCCATTCCTTGCTTGGAATGGTAGACGGAGGTAATATATCTGTGATAGTATTCACGATAAGGGCATTAATTGTGGTCGCTTTATTCGATGTTGAATAAGGGTGCATGTTAATTGTTGCTTGGTTTTTAACAAACGCAGCTTCTGACTGTCCTAAGCCAGTGATTTTTGTCGACGTGTTCACAATGTCCACTTGCAGCTTGAGTGCGGCGGCTTGTGTTATGAACGTGACTTGAGAGCTTGAGTCAATCAAGGCTCGTAGGGTAAACATGTTACATTTTTTTTACGGAAGTTTCACCAATGCTGTGGCAAGCAAGGCTTGTGTAGTTCGTACTGATTATTCCTATGGAGTAAGGAATGCTATTTCCTTCCACATTGCTGCCACGTGAATTTGCTTGAGCAAAACTTCGAGTTGTGACCATTTGAAAGGCAGTTAATGCACAAGTTGTTTGACGTGACATTTTTGAATCTTGAATCTACGTCTTGTTTAATAAATTTTGGGCATTTGAATATCCGATGTTACTCTTTGCACATTATACATCTGTCACCAGATGATGAAAAGTGAGTGGATGCTCTTGGAATTTGAGCTGGTTTGTTTACGGAATATGGTTTTACTTCTGAAATTGCTTCTAGAGTTCGGAATCTCGTCTCTAGAAACGCCTTTAGAGATTCTAGGGTTGGAAGTTCATTTGTACTATTCACTTCTTGTTCCCATAATCGATGCGTCTCTGCTGGTAAACATTGCACTAGCATATAAATCAGGATTGTATCCCATTGTTTAGTGAGGACTTCCAATGCTTCGCGTTCATAAATACATTCTGACGATTTGCCTAGTACAGGTTTTATTACCTTGGCTGACTCGTGTGTTGCTTTAGGTAGATTGAATAGAATTTTTAGCTGAGCATTAATTAATACTCGCTTATTGTCATACCTATTGAGCAATATCTTCCATTCGTTGTCGTAACTCGCATTGGTCATTGGAAGCTGACGCAATAAATGTTCTGCTTCCCCAGAAATATTTGATTTTAAATAATGCAATTTCTGCGCCGGAGATAACGCAGAATTTGTATGCACCAGTGACTGGAACAGATCGCGAAACGACCTACATGAATCATATGACCCTGAGAACCTTGGGATTGTGATGCTAGGTAGCCTGAACAACGAAGAAGATTCATTGTCAGTGTTTGGCTTTGATCCTAGTTTTGTTTCGAATGCATCTAGTGTATCTCTGAGAATACCTCGAAACGTGTAGTATTTATCTTCCACGCTTGAGAACTGATCTTTTGCAAAATAATCGTATTTTTGCAATTCGCTATCTTCTAAAGCCTGAGTAGCTTGGAGAGTCGTATAATGCGTATTCTTATAGTCGGTCCAAATTTCGTTTCGGGCGATTAACCGCTCAGAAATAAGTCCTCTCGTTCGTTTTTCTACATCAGTATATTTGTAATTATTGAACGATTTTTGGAATATGTGTGCAGAGGTGACTTGGTTAGCGAAAAGTTTTTGAAGTGAAGACATTATTGAAAAATCTGAGAATATATACAACTAGTATTTAAATCCGCCTCGAAGGACCATATTATGTTCTGCCCGTAGTTAGAGCGAACACGCAAATAATGAAGAAATGTGATGAAAGTTATAACCCTGGTTCAAAGTCAGTATTTTCGTAGCTTAATTCTTGGGTTCACCAAGTTTACTACACTGTAACTCGCACTCTCTTTCTTTAGCTCGTATGCTTAGGATTCGGCGTAGCGATATGGACCTCTGGTTAGGCTCAAGAGCTGTAAATAAACGTTAATATTGACTCAAGCTTACCACTCGTGGGGGCTTAAGTGCTGGATACTAGCAAAGCAAAAGATAGGCTTCTTTACTTTGGAAGTTCTTTACTAAAACTTAAAAATTCTTACATTACTACTGCTTTTATAATGCTTACAAATTACTAACTAAGCATCTTAGTGTAATGAACTTAAAGTGCTATGTAATAAGCAATATTTGTCTTGAATTCAATAAATATTGGAGGCAATTGCTTACTTCGCGGAATTTGCTTAGTAAGCAAGAGTTCAATAATTTTTGCCAACAATTATTGCTTATTTGTTTTTATGCTATGCGGTTTTTGACCTTTTGTATATCTACAGTCAGATTTATTGTCTTATATATCTACAAATCTGAACAATTTTGTTATTATGTAGATCTACAGTTATTTGTGTTCAAGTTTGAACATTCTGCCGGGGGCACGCGATTGGAGGAAGATTTAAATCGGACATACTCTCCACGTCCTCTATGGGTGTTGCCTCAGTACCTGATAACGTGAGTTTTCGCTTCCACTTGCATCTTATGATTGTGATAATCCCTGCTATGATGAGTATTGTGGTGGTTGAGATGCTTGCACCGGTGATGTGGTGATGAATGATCTCCCAGCTTCCCTCAACATGAAGATTGTCGCCATCAGCTTCCAATGCCTCGTATATTTGTTCGGACGTCTTTATAACTGGTTCCATGTCTGTTGATATTGTTAAGCTGGTAATTGTTGGTAACGAGACATTGATTGGCATAGGTTTTATAAAGGACGCGATGACTGGTGTTTTCAACGAGTATTCGGATTTGAGTGTATTTCGCTTCGTTTTTATTGTACATTCTTGCGAAATTCTGATGATTCCAGTGCCATTTAAAAGGACGTCCTCATGATTTCCATTACACTGTATTGCTGCTGTGGTGGGTTTGTTGGCAACAAATAACCAGGTGTTGATCATGTGAAGTTGCTTCCATAGAACGCTTGTTAGTTTGAATTGTCTTATTGGACATTCATTGCCTTCGTGTCGGTGATATAGTTCATCTACGATGCAACTCGGCTGATTCTCGATGCTTCGTATGACTGTTGGCGTGCATAGTAACACATGTTTTTTTGTATTTACGCAGCTATCCAATTCCATCACAGTTAACCTAAAGTAAGACTGTATGTTGTAGTTTATGGCTAGAATAGGAGTCACAATATCTAGGACCACGAATTGATTATCTGATTTTTTTTGAGGTATTCCTGTACATTTTATTAGATTGTACTGGGATAGTTCGGCTATGTTGAGGTATGCTAATACCGTAATCTCTTCTGTTGAGAATTCTGGCTCAATTTTGGCGTTGTGGAATGGCAGAATGTCTAAACTCGATGGGAGATATCCTTTGGCATTGGTTCGTATTTCTGATATTTGGGCAGGTTTCAGGAAGTCTATTAGGCTTCCATAATGGAAGTACACCATAGTGATCTTGTGATATTTTTCTAATAACTCCTCTAGGTAATTAGCTGCAGCATGGTATGGTGCGAGGAAATGTATGCTTAATTTGTTTGTATCGGCCCCTGCGAACCATTGTGATTGCATCTTTTTAATTGCTGTCAATCCCTGGTTCAATCTATCGGTGAAAGTGTTTAACTTTTTCACTGTTCTTGCTTCTGTCTCGTTGGCTGTTGCGATAGTTGTCAGCATGATATTCGTTTGATGGTTGATCGAATGAAGTAGGAGCTTTTGGTTATGATCTAGTTCGTCAATATTTTTATACACCTCATCGTTGACTCCGAATACAATAGCCTCCCCAGAATTCCTCTTTTTACCCTTTTATTTGTTTCGGATAGCAACATTTCTATGTGGTTTTGGATTTCCGTGTGGATTTCCTCGAGATGATGTATTAACCCTTGGCAATGTGTTTCTTCGGATATTTTGTATGTCTCGTCGCAGAGTGTTTTTATTTGATTCATTGTCTGTTTTAACATGCTGCTATCATTACTTATTTCTGCTGAGGATAAGCTCAATTCAATTCTGAAGGTGCCTCGCTTCACTTGGACATCAGCCATTTGCTCAACGTACAAGCCTGCTTTCGGTTGAGTTAGGTTGTAGGAACAGTGCCCTACTTTCACAAATAGGAGTAGCAGGAGGCAGAGTATGCTTGGGTGTATTGTTGTCCACCGTCCTCCATGATTAGTCGGCCTTCTATACTCTTCAGAATAGTATCTTTTCGCGAAGTTAGGTAACTGTGTTTTATAGCGCATTTCGTAAGCCTTGACTGCCTGTAATTGTTTTTCTATAGGTACTAAATTTGTATACCCAGTTGTTTCAGGGTAAATTCGAAAACCATTACGCTTACGTTGCATATGATCGCGTCAAAATTTATGTACTTGTGCCTTATAATTTGATGCCGTGTCTGTGCAGGTGTCTCTTTTTTCCTGCTTGTCTGCTGTTGAACGCCCTTTGGTTTCATTTCCATTTGCTAGATCCTGATGTGAGGGTAATGCGGGGACATTGACGCATGCGTTGTTTACTGCGTTGAACTTTTGAGTTGGTTTTGATGAAGCTATGTTTCCTAGTGTCTCGTTTTCACCGGCTGACTGGTCTGCGAAGGACATGCTCACTTTGATTCCTTTCATTCTCTTAACTAACCTCTGGTCTGTATGCACATCTTGAGCTGGCTGCCTCCTTCTTAGCGTGCTCATTGAATGAGCAGCTATTTTTCTCTTTACGCAGCTCTGAGTTAGACTATTGTCGTCGTGTTCTTCCACAGGCAAGGGACAAATTTTTGCTATTGGACGTTTTATGGTATGATCACCTTTGTACTTTAGTGTTACTACTCTCACTAAGTTGTCCGATCTTGGGTGTACTTCTGTGATTCTTGCAAGTGGCCACTTTGTGGGAGGTGTACCCTCGTCTTTTATAAGTACAACTTGTCCGATTTTAACATTGCCAGTCTTGCTTTTCCATTTTGACCGTTGCTGTAATTGCTTAAGGTAGTCCTTCGTACACGCTTGCCAGAAATCTTAACTCATCTTTTGGATATGTTGCCATCGAGATAGACTGTGCTGTTCCTTCTTCCATCCCGTTGAATCTGGAGGCGCAATTAGTGCTTCTCCCACAAGAAATGTCCTGGAGTGAGTGTGTTTATGTCTGTTGGATCGTCCGTCATCGGGCACAGGGGTCTTGAATTGAGACAAGCCTCAATTTGGCCGAGTAAAGTTGACATTTCTTCAGATGTAAGTGCGGTTTCCCCTATAATTCTCTTCAGATGACACTTAACTGCTTTAGCACCAGCTTCCCAAATTCCTCCGAAGTGTGGAGCTGCGGGGGGAATAAAGTGCCATGTCGTTCCTTTATTTGCTAGATATGAAGCTGCGCTTTTCACGTTTTCTTTATTAATTACTTTATTAGCACTAACGAAGGTTGCGGCATTATCACTATAGATGTCAGTGCACGTGCCCCTTCTTGCAATGAATTGCTTGTAGGCTGCGAGGAAATCCTCTGTTGTCAAGCCGCTTGCAATCTCTAAGTGTATGGCTTTAGTGGTCAGACATACAAACACTGCAATATAACCTTTATAACTTGTGATTCCTCTGCCTTTAGATGCTCTGATTTTTATTGGCCCAGCGTAGTCAATTCCTGTGGGGGTGAATGGCTTTGATGGTGTGACCCTTGGTGTTGGTAGTGCGCCCATTTGCTGAGATGGGTTTTGCGTCTTAAAACGGGCACAACGAATACATTTGTTCAATACGTTCTTAACAGTATTCTTACCTCTGATAATCCAAAACTTTCTGCGAATGAATGCTAAGGTTGTGTGGTTTGATCCGTGGAGTGTCCGTTCGTGGGATTCTTGAATAATTAATTTGGTTATGTGATGACTCGGGGGTAGGATTATTGGGTACTTTTCGTTGTAAGGTACGTTGGAACTACCGATGCGCCCTCCTAATCTGATGAGTCCCTCTGTGTCTAAAAACGGGTTGAGTGATAAGAGTGCACTTTTCCTTTCTAAATTTCGATTTTTGCGTAAGTTGTGGATGTCAGAGGTGAATTCATTTTGCTGAATGATACGGACTATTCTATTGAGAGCATTCAATATCTCTGGTGCTGTAATATGCATTTTGCTTATTGGTTTCCTTCTACAAGCGTTGATAAATCTTTGACAATAAGCCCACACTCGTAAGAGTTTAGGTAACTTGCTGTATTTCAAGAAGATTTTTTCTTGGTACGCGTCCTTTTCTGATAAGTTTCCGCATGTGATTTGGCGTTTAATTTCTTTCATTGTCGATAGTTCCGGTGATGCAAGGGATGGCCATTTGCTCTTTTGTTCCATCAGCCATGTAGGCCCATGCCACCATATACTTAAGGCAAGAAGTCTTGATGGGTTGATTCCTCTAGATGCCATATCTGCAGGGTTATGCTCTGACCGAACGTGATACCAGATGGTAGGTGTTGTTAATTCTACGATTTCAGCTACCTTATTTGCGACAAAGGTTTTCCATTTTCTGGGCCTCCTTTGATCCAAGCTAATGTGATTGTTGAGTCTGTCCATGCGTATGTGATATCGTGTTGAAAATGCATGATGACTTTTACCTGGTGTAGCAATTTTGCCAAGAGTTCTGCACCGCATAATTCCAGCCTTGGAAGTGTTTTCTTAAGTTTTATGGGTGCTATTTTGGATTTAGCCGTTAGTAGTGTTGTTTGAATTGTTCCATCTTGCTTAATAACTCTGCTGTAGACTGCCGCAGCATACGCTTTTTCGGATGCATTACAGAACCCGTCTAGTTCTATATCTTGATTTGAAAGGGTATGCTGCATCCATCTGGAATGGAGATTGACTCAATTTGTGGGAGCTCCTTCTTGAATTTTCCCCATTTTTGAGATACATCTGTTTGTACTTTCTCATCCCATGAGTTTGCTTCTATCCAGAGTTCCTGCATCATGATTTTAGCTGTTATCATTATCGATGCAAGCCATCCAAGGGATCGAACAGTTTGGCGATACCTGACAGCATGGCTCGTTTTGTTTGTTATTTTCGATCACAAAGATTGATTTTAAAATGGAACGTGTCTGTTGCAGGCGTCCAATATACTCCCAAGGTTTTAGTTGTTTCTCCGTTGCTGATCTCAATTTGGTCTTTCTACCGTAATTCTTCTGGAATTGTTTTGAGGAGGTTTAAATCATTACTTGACCATTTTCTTAGGTTGAAACCCCCTGCTTTTAGCTGCCCAATTAATTCGAGCATAGTGGTCATACTTTCTTGCATTGAATCTCCTCCAGACATTAAATCGTCAACGTAAAAGTCTTTTAGAGTGGCGTTTACAGCTTGTGGGAATCTGTTATGCTCATCGACTGCTAATTGTTGTAATGTCCTAACTGCCAAGTACGGTGCTGAGGCTGTGCCATATGTAGCCGTCGTTAGAGCATATTCCTTAATAGGTTCGTCTTCTGAAAACCTCCACAGTATTCTTTGCAGGTTTTGTTGTTCATCATCGATTTGTATCATCCGATACATCTTCTCGATGTCGGCTTTGAACACATATCTGTGTGTCCGCCAACGTAGTAAGATGTCGAATAGGTTTTCTTGCAAGCGTGGTCCGACGTACATTATATCATTTAGACTCAGTCCGGTATTGGTTTTAGCGGAGGCATCAAACACGACTCGTAATTTTGTCGTGATGCTTTCCTCTTTTATTACTGGTTGATGAGGTAGATAATAGGTGATACCATCCGCTTTTGGTGAAACTTGCTTCATGTGTCTTAGATTTAGGTATTCCAACATAAATTTGCTGCACTCCTTTTTTAAAGTCACACTCTTCCGAAATCTCTTTTCAAGTTGAAGTAATCTGGCCATAGCTATATTACGGGAGTCGCCAAGATTGTGTGCGTTTTCTTTTAGTGGCATTGACACTGTATATGTCCCATTCAAATTTCAAACGTGTGATTCTTTGAAATGCTTTTGGACAACTTTATCCTCTTCCGATAGGCTGGAATTTGTTGGTAATTCCTCTATCTCCCAGAATTTTGTTAGTTGTTCGTTCAACTTGATCATTGATACCATGCTAATTACATTTTTTTGCGTTGTTGTCTTTTGAGTTTCGATTTTTCCAGTCACAATCCACCCAAATGTTGTATTTTGAATTAGCAACTCATCTCCTGGATTCCGTATACCTTCGAGTAGGATAGATCCGTATACGTCTGCACCCAGTAGCACATCAATTGGCCCAGGTGTGTTTAAGGTTGGGTCGGCCAATATAAAATTGTGGTTCTCCCATAACTCGCCAGGTGATATTGGTGTGGAGGGTAACATTTGTGTTAAGTTGGGTAGTACTAATGTTTCTACTGCCAACTTGTAGCTAGAGGGAAATCGAGGTGAAAGGTTTAGCAAAACTTGGCTTCTTGATGTGCTTGCCATTGTGTTTCATACACCTGAGATTTCGATTTCAACTTTATTTCTTGGTAGCCCAAGTGTTTGAACTGCTTTTTCTGTCACAAATGAAGCTTGTGATCCTGGGTCTGCAGTAGTTAACATCACTTGTTTCTGTAGTTTGACATTGTAGCTTGCGTTCTTGGTTTCTTCTATGCTTTCTTGTGTGGTTTTGGTTGATGCCGCATGTGAGGATACTGGTTGTCTTAACTCACCGCTTTGTCCTGACGTTGCTTGGTGCATGTGTAATAAAGTATGATGATAATTTTACATTTATTGCATCGTTGTTTGTTTAAGCACTTGATGCCTTCTTTGTGATTTAAGCAATTCGGACATAACTTATTGTGATTTATAAATCTGCATCTCTCATTCACGTCAATTGCTACAAATTTCTTGCATTTGTAGATTGAGTGAGCTTCATTGCAGTATTTACATCTGACTTCTATTGCATGAAATGTCTTAGTCATTGATCTTGACGTCACGCTTAGCTTGCAAGAGTCATAAGCTTTCTTTTGGTCTTTAAAATTCTCTAAAGACTGAAAGCGGGTCTCGATGAATTTTAAAAATTCATTCAGATCTGGGATTTCTCGTGGCTCTTTAACGCACTGCTCGTACCAGCGTCGTGTTTCTCTATCTAACTTTTTAAAAGATAGAAAACGATGATCGGTCCCCAGGTATCAGTGCTAATTCCTAAATTATGTATAGCATACATGCATTCACGTGTAGTGTCGTGAATATGCTTAAGTCCGCCTGGAGTTTCTATGTTCTGGTGCTGTTGATTGAAAAGTACTTCAAGTTGACTGAACAATAAAGCTCTTTTGTTGTTGTACCTTTCATTCATTAGCTCCCATGCAGCTTGGTAATTTGAGTTGGAAATTCCAAGTGATTTATAATTTTTGCCGCTTCGCCCCTTATATTCGTTTTAAGGTATTGGAGCTTTTCTGCATTGCACAGCCGTTTGTTGCAATGAATTGTTTTTGAGAAAATATCTCTAAAAGCTGGCCAGTTGTTATAATTACCTTCGAATGAAGGTATTGTTTGCCGTGGTAGCCGCAACCCCGCATCTTCAATTGTGTGCGTTTCACTGGGTTCATCTGTTTTTTGTCGTTCATGTAGTAATATCATTACTTCTTGTACTGCTGTTTCCAAGTTCTCGTAATCACCTGACTGGAAGTACGGGTCATTGAATTCATTCTCGAATTCGTTAATTTCATCGTGCAGTTCTGTTATATTGTTGAACTGCACATGTAGATTCCATATTTTATATTCATAGTACACTTTTCTGTGAGAGCTGTTTTTGTTTCGATGTATGTCTCCTATTATTCTCCTAATGGAATTTATTTTTAACTTTTGTCTTTTGAGTCTGCCTATCTGCTCAATATTGTTTTTCGGGGTGACTAATTTAAAGTCGTCTTCTTCTTCTGTCGTGTCACGGTTTATATTACCATCTATTGGCGAAGCTCCAACTGCAGGCTCTTCATCTTGATCTTTCTTACTTTGATCATCGTCTTCTTCCCCTTCTTCGTTTACATACTGTTTATATGTGCTGATACGCTTCATAGCTTCCTCACAATAACACTTTACTTGACCGTAAAAGTCGCTTTTTATATAGCTGCGATCGGATGAAATATTCTCTACCAAAATCTCGTGTCGAGATTTAAATTCCCTCCAGTATTGTAGAAAAAGCCTCTTTCTCTGCAATGTACGCTGGTGTTTTTCGAATAGGGCCATCTTTCTTCATGCTGATCAGCGTATCCTCGATAATCCCAGCAATTTTCTTTTGATCTTTCAAAAGCTGCTGTATTTTTGAAGTGTCCATGGCTGGTTCTGGATGTTCTTCTAGAAGGACCAATCTTTCTTTAGCTCGTGTGCTTAGGATTCGGCGTAGCGAAATGGACCTCTGGTTAGGCTCAAGAGCTGTAAATAAACGTTAATATTGACTCAAGCTTACCACTGGTGGGGGCTTAAGTGCTGGATACTAGTAAATCAAAAGGCAGGCTTCTTTAATTTGGAAGTTCTTTACTAAAACTTAAAAATTCTTATATTACTACTGCTTTTATAATGCTTAAAAATTACTAACTAGGCAACTTAGTGTAATGAACTTAAGGTGCTATGTAGTAAGCAATATTTGTCTTCAATTCAATAATTATTGGGGGCAATTGCTTACTTTGCGGAATTTGCCTAGTAAGCAAGAGTTCAATAATTATTGCAAACAATTATTGCTTATTTGTTTTTATGCTATGCGGTGTTTGACCTTTTGTATATCTACAGTCAGATTTATTGTCTTATATCTACAAATCTGAACAACAGCTATTATGTAGATCTACAGTTATTTATGTTCAAGTTTTCTAAAATTCAATAAATGCTATAATTTGTAATTAATATATAATATATATATGCCTGATAATATTATATCAAAACCACAATTATAATTCAAATTTATCTATAAATCTAAATTTAATATTGAATAAATATGAAAGAATAAGTAAGATTAAATTAAATTTATGTTTAGAAAATTTTATTGTATCTGACAATGTACTCACCAGCTCAGTATTAGGCACTAGATCAAATTGGTTTTCTAATTTATGGAGGTTTGGAATTGGACTATTCTTTATTCCAGTGGATATCCAGAATAAAGTGAGGTTATTAATTCTAACTGCAGTCGATACCCACAGAAAGAATCTTTATTCGGTCGAGACCCGTAATAAAGTCGTTTATATTAGTAAATTTCTTATTCGGTCGATACCCGCAACAAGAATCTTTATTCGGTCGAGACCCGTAATAAAGTGGTTTATGTTAGTAAATTTCTTATTCGGTCGATACCGGCGCGAATAATTTTGATAATTGTATGTATGTATGTATGTATGTACATACAATCAGATTGGATTAAGTAGGTAATGTACGTATGTACAGCTTACATACGGAATAAAAGTAAGAAGACACTGTGTGTAGGTAAGTGTGCATACCGTGTGAGTGGAATGTGTGTCTGATAACAATTTATGCTAAATTGCATTTTGTTATAATATGGGAATGCATTTCTAAATGCATTTTGAATTTTGAATGAGATTTAAAAATGAAATGATTTTTCATTTTCAGGGTCAAGTTATGGTACATCAATATATCGTATTGGACAATATATTGATGTATCCGTATTATGGTTGTGATTCGGGGCATTGGGCACCTGAGTCACAACAAGTTGCATGAGATCTCCGAAATATATAACATTTAATCCACCGAATAAAGTTTCGCTGTCTTTTAACTATTTAAGGCGTCTTTCAATCATGCATGCATAACATTTGGTATGGAACCATTGAAATTTCATCTATGAAAAAGAATTGAGCATAGGCAGTTTCAATGTCGAGTGAATTGTTGCTCCATTTACTAGTTTAGCTGCAGCCCCTGTAAGTGCACAAACTTTAACGACGGTTTCATTGCTTCCATAGCATCTTCGGATCTGTTCTTATGCAACCTTCAATGTAAATGTTTTTTTCAGTACCTGCTCCACCTGTGACGAAAAGTCTGATTCGTTCCTAATTTCTACTTAACTGATCTCTGATGCTAGATGTGATAAAGTTGAAAAGTTCTCTTTGTCCAAGATTCATTGCTTTCTTCGCACCTTCAAAGTCTGATTCACTTATTTCAATATTTTGCAACCATTCCGCTGGTTCTTCATCTTCATCGATAAGTTCAACATTATCTACATTATCAAGTTCCTGAAATGCATGTGCTTGGTCAAATGCATTTTGAATTTCTCTATCTCGCACAACTGCTGGTCTCGTTCGAATTCTCATTTTACTTTTGTCAGTCAGAGTGATGAGTTAAGTTTTGGTTTCTGCTTCAGGCTCACCATATGCATCAGCATCACAACTTTCATCGCCCATACCATCTTTTCGACTTGCATAGTATGCTTCAAAGAACATTGCAAATTCCATCAAGCACATGTTATCAAAGTCATAATTTGCGTGTTTCAAGGGACGTTTCTCATATCGATCAATTATATTGCTACAAAATCCTGATGCTTTGTCATCATTACCAAAAGCGAAAACTGTATATCGTTCGTCTGGTTTTCTCGTATTGACAAACTCACATTATCTTGAACTACTTCTTAAATTTTGATGGCAAAGTCGGAAGACACATTCAGTCGCTGAAACTTGTCGCTTATTCAAAAGTGTCATACAAATTTTGAAAAGTTTTCTTGGAACATCTCACTCTTCGCTTTTAATTTTATTAATTGCATTTCTTAACTCTGTTGACAATTCTTTGGGTTCAGCTTTAGCAACATATTTGGAAATATAGATTGCAATGTTCTCATCATTTTCACAAGGTTGAATGTCCATAGTTCCTTTCCACATTTTCAAAATTGATGGATGGTAATTGTTCACAAATTGCTCATTTGGTTTTCGTTTGAGTTCACAAAGTCTTCCACCATTGACGTTGAATTCATCAAAAGTTTGTTGCAATATTCTTGTCTTTTCACAAGGCTTTCTAAGGAAATTGAAACGACAACGATCAGATGACTCTTTATAGCAAGTAGGAGTGTGATTGTGAACTTGAACGCCTTTTACAATTTCAGCCAACTCTTGATCATCTTCTGGAATTTCGCATGTTATAAGCTCATCGATTCGTTCTACAGCTTTTTCTGATTCAAAATCAGGTGTTCCTTGCACCCAAATAACCATATGAACGTGAGGTGAGCCACGATTCTGAAATTCAATTTTCCACCAATGATCGACAATTTTTTCGAGGAACAATTCTTCATTAGCATAAATATAAGTCATAAAACTATTAAGTCGTCGCATAAAGTGTTTTGAAACAATAACTGGATACTTTTCAACCAAACGTTGTACTTCAAACATGTTAAATTTGGTTGGATCTTGGTTCTTCCTTTCATCAGCTTTAAGTATAGCTTTAATCATGTCTGGCCAATGTAAATCGTTACAGCTTAAAGTAATAAAGTAGTGTGTTGGTCCAAGGCATTTAATTTGAGCAATCAATTCATTAAGACCAGTATTCCAATATGCCGCCGATCCTCTCAAATTTTTAACATACACGTAAACATCTTTGACCATGTCACCGCGGTGCTGAATCTTTTTACCACAAACTTAAAGGTTTGATTTCACACGATAGTATTCATACATTGACAGAGCATAGAAAAGATAATCATTTCCTTGAAAGCGTGTGTGTCTTTTCCGAGAATTCTTGCTTAGTAATAATCTAATGGTGTAATTGGGACTAGACGATTTTCTTTCAAGCCAGTTATTCCATGAGGAAACAGATAGAACCACGCATATTCTTCTGCTTTCAATTCATATGCTTCATTAACGATATTGTCTTTGGTTTTACGCTTAATCTTGTTCAAATCCAATTCTTTTCCATGTTCAGGATCTTGTTCTAGAACAGATTCCTCTCGTGGTTGTTCACAATCAACGGGTAAGCAAACTGATGTCTAAACTGGTATGTGTTTAATTTGTCCGTAATTGTTTTCATCAGCTCATCTTTCGGATGTTATTTTGGACAGTCACTTCAATGAAATCTAATGTGTACTGTGCAGTTTTCGAACCTGTTGCTCGTCTTATGATTCGATGAAATTCATCGAAAGTGTCACATTCACTAACACAGGCTCTTCCTTTTCCAGATGAAGCACCTTTTGTACCACATGAGTGAGAATCAGCAAAATAGAATTTTTGTTTTTGCTTAAGAACTGCAAAGGATTTTCCTCCAGAGATCAAAATACCTGCTTTGTACTTTTCAATTAATTGAAGTAATGAATTCGAAAGATTCATGCCAGTTCCATTCTTTCTATTGACTCTGCCATCCAAGTTTCCATACACTTCCGGATCTTGATCGTATCGCAAGGAAAATGAACTGTCAAATAGGATAAAGTAATTTCGAATAACGTTGAAGTTGCTTACATACAAATATCCGTTTTCAATCGGTATATTTTTCTCATCACTCTGGCATCAAATTATTTCGTAAAGTCCATCGCCGTGAATCATAACTTGATTATAAGTGTTTGTGCTCAATTCTGTCACTGGAAGCAAGCATGATTTTACGAAAACTAATAGGCTTATAGCCGCTCATTTAACTCCCGCATATTCTGCATTGAAAATGAGTATATAGCTTTGATTGTATGACGCTCTGAATATTCTGCTATTGGAACGAATGAACTTTCATTTTCTTCTTCATCTAACTCGTTAGCGTCTTGAGTCTTGATGATATTTTCAATGCGAATGTCTACAGTTTCCGAAATATATTGCACATCTTTGTAAATGGGGTTGTTTTTGATCAGCCAATTTAGAGCACTGTTATGTCTGTCTCTTGAAATTCTAAATTCTCTGGTGATGTTCAGATTTTCGAGTTCCTCTGTAACAACAACAATTGAAGCAATTTCTGGAGATCTTGGAAGCTTATTTGGAAGATTTTTAGATTTTCATATCTTGTGCAAAATGAATCGATTGCCCTTTAAATTCATATTGTCCATATCTTCCGGAGTATATGACAATTTTAACAAACGGAATCACTCTTCAAAGAAGTCGTTGTTCTACATGTGAAAGGACATAAATTACATTTGGAATTCTTCCAGGATCCAAATTATTCCAGTATGATTTTGATGGAGGTGTAGCTTTTGAACTTTTAATATGTGTCTTACAACGAGTGCAGAGCGAAAGATTTTCATATCTTGTGCAAAAAGAATCGATTACCGTTTAAATCCATATTGTCCATATCTTCCGGAGTATATGACAATTTTAACAAACGGAATCACTCTTGAAAGAAGTCGTTGTTCAACTTGTGAAAGGACATAAATTTCATTTGGAATTCTTCCAGGATCCAAATTATTCCTGTATGATTTTGATGGAGGTGTAGCTTTTAAACTTGTAATATGTGTCTTACAACGACTGCAGAGCAAAAGAACTGATTTATTTGAAAGTTTATGGGGAAGGTAATGAGGAATTTTGTCTTGAATCAAATAGTATTTTCTCGTCTGATTTGGATAGCACTGTTATAAACAAATATCACAAGATAAATCGGAAAATACGTTAATTGGGTTTTCAAAAGTATTGAGATCTGCAGCCTTAATCATGATCTGTTTGCGTCTTTCTTCGAGACGCTGATTCTTCTCTTCAATAGTTTCCTTTTTCAAACGTTGTGACTGGCTTTTCCTCCAAATATCAAGTCTCATTTTGCGCTGCTCCTCGCATCATTTTTTCGATGTTGTGAATGTTTTCCTTATCAACTTCAAGTCGCTTTTTGTACTGCTCATCACTCTCATTTTTCCGATGTTGTGAATGTCTTTCTTTATCAACGTCAAGTCGCTTTTTGCGCTGCTCATCGCCCTCATTTCCTAATCAGTTAGTTTGTATGTCTTTTAAATCTTCAAGTAGCATTTTTCGCAGCTCATCACTCTCATTTTCTAATCGTTTTGTTTGTCTGTCTTTAATATCTTCAAGGCCCTTTGTGCGCTGCTCATCACTCTCATTTTCTAATCGGTATGGTTGTCTGTCTTTTAAATCTTCAAGTCGCATTTTTCGCTGTTCATTACTTTCATTTGCCAATTTATTTTGTTGTTTTAATCGAACTTTATTAATTCATTTTTCACGGTCTTCTTTGGTTTTTTGTTTTTAATTTCTCGTTGCTTTTTCAAGCGTTCCTTTTTTTGCTCAGCAGTTTCAGCAATTTTTCTTTTCTGGTAGTATTCTTTCTTCTTCTCTTTTTGTTCAGGTCTTTCAGCTATTTTTCTTTTCTGATTGCTTTTCTTGTATTTATTTAAACGTCGCTCACGTTGCGTTGGTGTTTCTTTTCGAGCCAATTTAGAGTTTCTCTATTCGTGTAACTTTACTTCTTATTTTTCTAATATCAATTTGACCAAACTTAATTATATTTTTACTTAATTCTAATTTAATTTTAGTTTCTTACTTTCTTTTTAATTTTCCGTTTTCCTTTTAATTTTCCGTTTTCATTTAATTTTTCTTATATTTATCCTTATATTTCTTTCTTTCTCCTTTTTTTTATTCGCAGTGAAAGTTTTTGCGTCCATACGACTCGAGAGTTTCGAATCGACTGACCGTATTTCGGACACTATCCGAACAGTTTCGATAACTCGGAATACGGTTTACCGAGGTTTCGAAAAATTTGAAAATTTGAAGACAGTTACGATGAGATGATTGGATGTCAGCACCGTGGTTACCTGGAAGTTTTTGTTCAGCTTATCATTACCAACATTTTAAGTCGTGTTTGGTACCGATCCGAAAACAAAAATGTTTCGTGTATCAAATCGTTGAAGTACTGTAACGGTTTTCTGAAGATCAAATCATGTTTCAAACAGCGCTTTTTAGCTGTATTCCAACTTGATCCCATATAACATGAATTTTCCTGATTTTCCATGTTTTCCATAGACTTTTCCTATTACTATGATTTTTTTTAAAAATTTACATGAATTTTCCTCGATTTTTCATGCAAGTTTTCATGATTGTTGAAGAGAAAGTACTGATGCCAGTAGGACGGAAAAAATGATTCTGCATAGCTTATAAAACTTTTTTGTCAGAAAAAACTTTTTCCCGAAAAGTCGGAAAATTCCGGAAATTTTCGGAACATTTTCCAGAAAAATTGGAAAATTCTGAATTTTTCCTGAAACAGATTTATCACTAATCATATCAATGAAAATTTTTCCGATGATTTTCCCGCTTTTCCGGGTATTCCATGGAGTTTTCCACAAAAGCAGCTTTATGCAACTCATTCCGCTCTACAACTTTGTCTTAGGTTGCAAAACGCTCAAACGCTTCCTTGGTCGGAAAAACTCCGGAAAAGCGTTTTACATGAATTTTCCTAGATTCTGCAAGTTTTCACCATTGTCGGAGAGAAAGTTATGATACCAGTTGATAGGTAACTTGATCCTGCATAATTTGGAAAACTTTTTTACCGGAAATTTTCCGGAAAAGTCCGAAAATTCCCGAAAAATTTTCGGAAAAATCGGAAAATTTTGCATTTTTCCTGAAACGGATTTATCACTAATCAAATTTGTACCAAATTTTCAAATGATTTTTCCCGATTTTCCGGATTTTTCATGGAAATTTCCGGTTCAAATTTTGCCAAATTTCAGCTCGCTGTGATGACGAAAAGTGGGTATACGAGAGTGTCGAAAATAGTAAAAAAGATATATATAAATAAATATACAGACAGACAAATTCGTGTATGAGTTAAAGGGACGGGCTGGCCTCAAAAAGGAGGTCTTTCATGTAATTGGGATTCCAGAGTTTGTTCAGACAACGGAAGTCAATTCAAAGCATGATTGATTTTTCGGTTGCTGGTGAAATATGGGATTAACCATGTGTTCAGCACCGTACATGCTCCTCAATCCAATGCTCCCAAAAGAGTAAGTCAGTGATTAGAGCTTACTTTGTAGCCGAGCCCAGTAATGGGAGCGAAATAGGCTTCGCAATTCGTAATGTATTCCATGACTCGATCAAGTGCTCACCTCATTTCCTCATGCTCCGTGTGCATCCTGTAATGAATAGAAAATCATACTCGTTCTTCCGCGATATATTGGCTGAACATGATGGAAGCTTGAAACATGTTCCAGTAAATCAAAGGCTTCAGTTTAAACGAGAGGAGATTAATATACAGCTATCGGGGATCTATCAAAAGTTTTCCACAAAGTATAATTTACCTACTCGTTCTCGTTCGTTTGTAATTGGCCAAACAGTTTTTGTCCGCAATTGTAATCAAAGTAGCGGATCGGATCACTTTGCAATCAAATTGGGACCGAAATTCATTAAGACCATCATTGCTGCGTTGGTTAGTTCCATCTCATATATATTAAAGACCCTGAAGGTCTTTCACTTGTATTGCAAAGTATATTAAGTCTTAGCCTAGACTGCTCCCCTGTCGGACGGGATTAGAATAATCTCAAAGTAATCTCGCATGTCCTAAAAGCCGACTAAAAGAGTCTTCTTACTGGTGCTATATTGAATTGATCAGGACAAGGTCCACTGTACCTACATGAAGGAGTAGCATTATACAGTAGGGTTAGTGGCGCACGAGTTCAAATTCCTTTGAGACAACGGTAGCACCAACAACCTCTCAAAGAGGCTACTGCTAATTACCGCCTTGTGTTTTTATTTGGGTTTGCATAATTTACCTCTAAAGCTGGACCGTTTTGACTTGGTGCCTCTAACACCGTCTGGGTTGGCCTTTATGTTACATTCTACTTTTCTGTCGCTTCTTCGTTTCACTTTACTGTCGTGATCTGTCGTTTTGAATCCCAATCCGTAAGAAAGGTTGTACTAGTGTAATATTGTAAAGACAAGCCCGAGATTATAAATTACCACATGCGATGTAAGTATGTTCATAACATTTTATCGCGTCTGCGTTGATGCCCAAGGGCGGCGTAATGTATATGCATCGTGTTGCTTTTGCTAATATATATAAAACCAATCGTCTGTCTCCCTCTTTCGCGTAAGATACTCCGTTTTCGTCGATTATTTTCACCTGTAATTATTCATATTCCATGTTACAGAACTCGTCTGGAGTAGTTGGTGTCCTAAAGTAACACATAGTAATCATAAGTTATTCTCACGCAGTATAGGGTTCGGAATCCCGCGATTAAACTGTTCGTCGGGTGGATCGTCCTCACGCTGTTACGAGTTTCTTTTCGCTACTCGTCGTTTTTAACAACTTATTTGCAGAAAGATGACTTCCGAGTTGGTAATGCTTTCTTCTTGTCACAATTATATGCCTTAGGAGAGCCTCCTCTTTAGTTAGTGAGGATCTGGATGGCGAAGGTAGTTGAGATTGGAAGAAGTGTCTTTGGAAAAGCTGAAAAATAAGGAGAAATAAAGCAAAATAAGCAGTGAACAAACGTTTGTGATTTTTTTAAAATATTTGCTCGTGAGGAAGAAATCCGGGATAATTTACTTTTGGATCCTGGAGAAGAAGGTAGGCTTGTGTTTTGGAGGCTTTATCTCAGGCCCGAAGAGGACGACAGGTATCGTAACTATTTTGAAAAATTAATTTTGTAATTAATTATGTGCTGTGAAATAATCCAGGAATTATGTCTAAAAATTTATTTAGTCCTGTAAAGTAAAGCAGCCTTATGTGTAAAAAGGTTCTTTGGTCCTGTAAAATAAAACAGGCTTTTGCATAAAAGAAATAGTTTTTGTCCTGAAAATAAATCAATTTTCTTATATGTAAATATTTATTTGTTCCTGTAAAATAAAACGTAAAGGGATTAATTTTGTCTTGAAAAATAAAACAATTTTTGGATGTGTGAAATATTATTTGAATCTTGTAGAATAAAACGGAAAAGATTAGTAGCTGGTATAGGTTTTGTCTCCCTGTTATTACTACTAAAATTGCATTCTCCCTCATTATAATAAAATACAATTAAACGAAAATTGTATTTTATTATCAGGTGCACATTCCATTCTCACGATATGCATACAATTCAATTCCTTCTTCTGCATTTTCGTAAGTACACTGTACATACCTATATTACTTAATTCTTCAAATCTAATTGTATGTACATACATACATACAATTATTACAATTATTTCCCCCCCCCCCCCTTTTAAAACATAAGACGGGCGCATACCTGCATATCGGATTTCAATATTTCTTGAAACATATGCAGGGCATCAAAACCTTTTGACATATACATACTCAGGTACGTCAAATGTCATAAGAAAGTAATAAAAAGAATAAAAAGCTTTTCAAGCTTTCATGCGTATTGGGCGCACCTAGCCCGATCATAGAGTAGTTTTTTTTACACCACTACGACACATCCCGTGAAGTTTATTTCCATTGAAGATAACTACTAACTTTTCTGGCTTTATAAAGTGAATGAACAAAGAATAAAAAGTAAATTATAAGAATTATGGAAAAAGTTAAGGCTAGGGGTGCCACTAGCCAACTAGCCTGCATCACTTAGACCTGTAGTGCGTCCATTGTGCCGCTAGACGTCAGATCCATCCTACTTCCCTTAGGAAACTCAGCATATTGTCGGGACTTTTTATTTAGATCTGTAGCGACTGGTATATAGGTGTCGCGCAGTTAAATATTTTGTCTTTCGATTACTCCGGTACTACTCCACAACTAAATTATTCGTTAAGAAATCATTTCGTTGAAACTGCTGTACGTATACGAAGATTTTATAATTCTTTTAAAAAGAATTTTGTATTATCACAGTCTAAAATAATAGATAACGAGACTCGGAAATTTTTGAAAATAAAAGATCAAAATAAGTAAGAACGTGTAAAAAGTATCAAAATAAAAAACTTTTTGCGAATTTACCTCAGTGCAGTGTTTTAATTAAAAAACGATTATTTAAAAATAACCAGCATTGAGTTTCAGAAGGGGCGATATACGACTTCCCTGAAAGGATAAAAAGTTCTAAGAGGAGTCGCTGGCGGTACTATTCAGAGCCCCCCCTTATTTGCTACGAGGATAGCCGTACTACATACTGGACCCCCTTAGATCCATCCTGCGTCTCTCAGAAAACTCAGGATATATCTGAATTCTTTACTTTGCAGCCCCCAGAGTTCAAAGGAAGTAGCTCCCCAATAGCCTACTTCTTTTATGCATCAAAGCGGGGCATTCGCAAAGCACGGGTTGGACGGTTTCGATTTCTTCCGAGTCCTTACAGCTCCTGCAGAAATTGTTTGCCGCTATACCCATAAGCTACTGTTGCGGGGCTATCCAATTCAGAACCCTCTTTGGCCAACTTATCAGCCATCTCGTTTCCTGAGATATTCTTATGGCCAGGTACCCAGCTATGGTCACCTTATGCCTTATAATGAATTCCTAGGAAAAATTAAAGAATAAAGAATAAGAAAATAAAAATTACAGTTAAAGCTAAAGGTTATAAAATCGCATAAAAAGAATAAAGAATAACAATTCGAATTTGAATCAAAAGCTACAAAATTGAATTATTGATGAAAGGTGCTTATTGCGATACATATATGCACATAAAAGAAGTAACAAAGAAAATCACACAAAACTGTTTTTAGTTATTATCGATTTATAAGAATAACTATACTCTTTAACCTCCTCGGCTCTCCAGTTGCTTCTTCGTGGACGAATCAGGAAGCACGAGCAACCGTCAGCATAACATTATCCAAATTAACAATCTGGTAAACGGGTTCACAATTTCCAATTATAGCACCTTCTTTTAGTTGTATACCTCATTTTCAGATGTGTTGAGCACTCCGACTGGAATTAATTTTACATCTTTTGCCTCTACTAAAGTCTTACCAATGATGATGTTTTATATAACTTTTGTAGCGTTAGACTTTACTAGATAGAATTGGTATATCCCAATGTATTTATTAAGCTTTGTCCATGCAGGCATCTCAGACCATGCAGAGAGAGCAATATTTGCACAGAACATCGTCCTTAATATAGCAAGATAATCGCTTCTAGTGTCATAGAAATTTCTATGTTGCCATATTTGAGAATCGATTCTCCGACATCCAGACTTATTTTATATGTGGTCAAGAAGTCTGCTCCAAGAAAGCATTCATCCATGACATCTGAAACCAAGAAAATGTGAGAAAATAGTAGTTAGCATATTTGAACATCTCAAGTTATGTCTCCCAAATCTGTGCTGCTGCTACAGTTGCTGTTCTTAGCAAACAGTTGGTGGTGTTATGAAACCATTTGTTTTTGTCAAGATTTGCTCTAATATTTGACCTACTGGCTCCAGTTTCGAGAGTGACTGGGCATTCACTTTTTAATAATCCCATGTTTTACAAGACTGCTATTACTTCTCTGCAACTGGGCTACCTGAATGACGAGGCTACCTAAATTCTGAGGCCGTCGACGCCACCAACCAAGTTCTGCCCCCAAAAGTTGGGTTTTAAATGTTTTTCGACTGCCCAACAGAAGATCTCAAGCTTCTGGTCGATGTTTGATTTTTTGTCTCTCCACGAATAGCTTGCTCGCTGGATCGACAACTTTGGCATTCTTCATTGTCCTCCTCTTCCTCTTCTATACGTTGGCGTTTTCTGCAATCCCTTTGGAGGTTTTCCAGTCTATTACAATTCCAGCATCGAAGAATACCACGTGAAGGACGGCACTGCGATAAGAAATCTGTTGCCAGAACATTCCTCCTCCGAAATTTCTCTCATTCGTACTGCACTCCGAGAAGATTTTCTGGCGTACTCATACGCTAATGCTTCCTGCTAGCTCCAGTGCTTGTTGTAAATTCTGATCTGTAATAGCGTTCCTTCATTGCCACTGCATTAAAGAAATCCGCATTTACGCGCGAGCATGAAAAGTGCGCTAATCTTTTCACATCAGCCAACAGTTGCTGTAGTGATTCTCCATGCTTTTAAATTTGTTGCATAACTGCAGGTGACATACTTGCTGCATATATTCATCTCCATAACGTAACTCAATCGTATGTATTAATTAAGTGCAATCACGTTACTTTTCCATCCATTTTCTTCGGGAGCAACCTCGAATTGTCTTTTGATAATATGCCAAGAATTTTTTCAATCTAATATTAGGCGTCTCATTCTACATGCATCGTACATTTCAATTCTTTCGTACCGAAGGATGCGATGATTTATCCTCTCCAAATCTACTTTAAAGTTGTCCAGCTGATCCGTGATATTTTGTTGTAATTTGGACACATTTTGTTGAGCTTCCGACATTTTCTGCTCGATTCCTTTAATTTTCATATTTTGTTCGTCTAATAAATTTTTCAGAAAATCTTAAGAAAATCTATCTGATCCCCCAACAAGTTTCCAGACAACTCGTTCGTTCTCAGAGAGTCCTATTGTGCCTCATTTGAATTTTTTTGTTCTTCAGGAGCATTCTTCATCTGCAGGGTTGAAAGCTCCAATTTATTCATTAAAATTCCCCAAAGATCTTCCATGCTCTTCCGCATACTTTTCTTCAGTTTCATTTTCTTGCGAAATATCTTCGTAAATAAATGTCTCAGTATTCGTTCCTCCCATTTCCAAAGCTTGTCTAAATCGCTCGACTAAAACACTCTTTGTGCCTGCCGTTTCTAATGACCGCTTTCCAAAGTGTAATTTCAAATCCTGTCTCGAAGCTCCTCCGTTGGCGTCCCATTGCTTTAGTACTTTACTCATAGATGGGTGCAAATTATCTTTAAGAATTTTCACGTGAAACACGAAATTTCACACAATTTCACACTTTGAATTTTATGTCAACCGCCACCACTTTATTTGACGAATTTAATTCACTTCTGAGACGAGATGTTACGAGAGTGGCCTCAGTTCGTTACTCGAATATAATATTTCAAATATAATTCACAAGTTCTTATTATTTTGCTCTACTTTTCCTTTTATAAAGCTCACAAACAATATTAATCAACTCTACCTTAATTATCGCTAGTAATGTACTTCAAATTATCGCAATCCAACACTTTCTTCTATTTATTTGCTTTTACTTATATTCACTACGCTCTCTAAGATAACACTCGTCTCCTGGCGGTGACAGGCGCCTTATTTATACGCCACAAATCGTCCTACAGCCTTCCCGAATATTCCGTTCTCGAATCATCGATATTTCGAGCCTGAAGTTTTTTATGTCTGGATTTCATAGATGTCGCCTGCCCTTTTCTGTGCTACGATTCCCCAAAAGATGTTTATGTCCGTATTTAAATACTTCGTCATTTCACACGAAGTGGGTACATGAGGCTTGTTCTTTTCCTACTGCACGTATCAATATGTAATGCAACACAAGAGCACCACAATTATTAAAAAAAGATATATTCATATATTCATAGTATGTAGGTACAATTATAATAGGTAAATTTATAATTCTAATTTCGTGGAACTACATATCAATAACCTTCCCTAAATCGATCTCAATTATAACGAAATTCTCTAGTATGATATTTATTTACATAATTCAGTACTTTAAAAAATATCATTCGTGATCTAAGATCATGGACGAAACAAATGATGAAAGGAACTTACCACAACGACGTGTTAGGACATACGAGCTCTATTTAATTCGCACTCACACTAATCCAAGGGTAACGGTAAGGCCAAATATTTTGAATGGTGCAATAATAAATGATGATTTACTCATCCGTGTCCTTAATCCAGTAGTTAATTGATTTCGGCGGAGCTGCTACGTGACATTCGATCTGAACATCACTAGCAAGCGGTGCTCCAACTAATTGATTCGGTACTTGGGTGACAGGATGGACTGCAAACCATAAATCAAAAACTGTTTACTATGTTCACGTAGCCGGATCTGCATGCAGTATGAACATACTCTATGACTATCTATTTTATCTATTTGTATCCATGAAGGTGCCCAATGATAGAGTGAATACCTCAATACCGAGATACTCATCTACATAGTTCTGCATATTCAGGACAGAATTTTCCGCATTTTAGGAAGAGCAGGAACATCTGTGTATTTCGTATGGAATTAAATGAGCCTTTCTGTAAAGGATTTTACGTACACGTCCACTTGATTGGGCTACAATGTGCATTTAATGTAGGGAATTGGAATGGGTCAGTTTATGGCCATTGAAAATTTTCAACTATTTGTCCTGCAACTCGAGATGGTGGGCGGAACGATGGTAAGACAAGTCCTGTGCCTTTCTGGCTTTCGATATTTAATTACAAGTGCACAACAGAATGAACGTGATATGGTGAATGTGTAACAGCAGTACTGAAAACAGGAAAAGCTTTTTGTTTTGCCTGGAAAATACACGAAGTAAACTGGTTCTTTCACGTTTTCACCAGCTGAAAATCTCCACAGATTGACGTATTTAAAGCACCAAGTTAATGGGATTTCTTTATTGTTTACCAGTGGATACAAGGATGCAAGTACCTAGATTATTTTTGCTAATTGCACAGGAGTTCTTAAGTAAGTAAATTAACAGTACTATATTTATTCATTATCTATTAGAGATAATCAGATAATATCACGAAAACGGTGGAGGAAAGCTGTGGCAAATGCGGTTAAACAACTAGGCATAAGTATGTATTTTATTTCGGTTGCTGATTCTGCTATCCATAGAGCTCTTCCCCAGATCAGTATAGTGACCAGCTATAGTATAATATGCAAAAATGCATTAGTAAAAAATATAAATGTAAAGGACTGAAATTTTGACTCAACTCATCGCTCAACTCAAGCAGTGTGTCCGCTCAGCAGTTGAGCGGTGGTTCATCGCTCGAAATTTGACCGGACTCTCTGGTTGAGCGGACTCACTGCTTCAGTGGACTTGAGCGGCCTTACTGCTTGAGCGGACTCGTCATTTGAGTTGAGCAGACTGAAATCATGTTTTAAATAACATAAGAAGAATCTGATTTAATCAAAATTGAAACTGAAATTTCAATCAAATGAGAAAAGCTCACAAAAAAGTCATTCATTATATTATATTATATTATATTATATTATATTATATTATATTATATTAAGTTAGATTTTGTTAATATTCTTAGCCAACATTTCGCTTTCTCTCAATATTATGTACGAAGCAACAATTTGTAAAACCTCTAGGGAAAATACCATACTTGAAAATATTATAATTCGATTCAAGGATATTATACTTACATTTTCCATAGAATTAGCGTCTTACTTTATATTTTTCCCATTGATATGTAGCATCACTTGGATTTCAAAATTTTCGTCATGTAGACGACATCTATTAGGAGTTAACATTAGTTTTCCTATGCTAAATCATCTTTCTACCGAAGCACTACTAGGCAGTGCTGTGTTGTATTCGGTAAAAAGACCTTTTATCACCGAAAACCGTTTGATTTCAAATACGCTCGATTTTTTGTCTGCTGAAAAATAATATTCCAAGAACAATTTTGAAAAATTATACTCCAAGAACAATTTCTGACCCTCCATTGAATTTTGGTCATCTTCACAATCTGAATACCAAAATGGCGTAACATAGAAGAAATGTTAGTTAATGAATGACTTTTTCGTGAGCTTTTCTTATTTGATTGAAATTTCAGTTTCAGTTTCAATTTTAATTAAATCAGATTCTCCTTATGTTAGTACATGATTTGAGACCGCTCAACTCAAATGATGTCCGCTCAAGCAGTGAGTCCGCTCAAGATTTGAGCGATAAACCACCGCTCAAGTGTTGAGCGGACTCAAAGATTGAGCGGACTCAAGTCCTGAGTTGAGCGATGAGTTGATGTGACAAATGAGTCCGCTAATTTCAAAGTGAAGAAACCAACAACAACACAACATGCAGTAAGCAAAGAACAAAAAGTAGATAACAAAGCGGAACAAATAAAAGTTTTACAGGACTTTCCAGATAACTTATGAATTTGAAGCAAAATACTTGTGAAAGTCGTACGCTGTTCATTTGCTGCATAATTTCGTGATTTCTACCTGAAATGACATTTAATTAGAGACTTACCTCGATTGGAGTTTTCGGGCAATTTCCAGCCGGCATCCAACGTTGAGGAGAGGAATTGCTTGTGCTACTACTTACATTATGAGGTGACAATGTCATTTCCAGCGAATTTGTTTTGGGTTTTTCGTATTTTATTGACTGTTAATTTTATTGACTCTTAATTATAACATTAACTTCATTTTCCGTGTGGTCCTTGCCTGTTATTAATTTTTTCGTTCTAGCCTTCATAATCCGTTTTGGCACCAGCCTATAGATGAAATCTCATAATCCGTTTTGGCACCAGCCTATAGATGAAATCTTAAAGATGTACTAAGTTTGTCATTCCTTTTGTAATGATGAAAGAGCAGAATGGATTAGACACCCATGCATAAAATTAAAGGTTTTTTAGATTTTGGCATGTCCGTTAATCACGGTTTTCTTTAAACGCACTGCGTTAAATTAGATCGAAAAGGTTGTCTGTATCCCGAAAAAGTATGAAGACATATGTCAAATCGCCAATTAATTACGAACGTGACAGGTGACTTTCACCCACGATACGGAGACTACAAGGTATACTCATTACGATCTACGTTCCGCCATTAAAGGGCGAAATGTCGCGTGATGTATAGGAAGCACGGTACAGAGAACACCCAGAGTATTGTGTTCTCCGTACCGTGCTTTCCTATACATCGCACTCCTACAGAGTTTGTTACCAATTGCAAACTTGGCTTGGTTATTTGGACAACGCGCCCGATAACAAAAATGCTATGCATTAAGGTTGGAACGAACATCTAGGTAGACTCGTGCCCAAATTTATCCCAGACAGTGCAACATTAATTCCCGAAAAATTATTAAAAAGTATTAGCTGCAGCTGTGAAAGTGGTTGTAATAACATAAGATGTGGCTGCCAAAAACACGGCTTAAATGTACCAATTTATGCAGTAATTGTAACGAAACCTGCTTAAATACAGATAAAGAAATATTTGAAGCCGTATTTGATTTGAAAGATATTATTGATGTAGAGTTAGCAAAGAGTCTTTATATTCAAATCGAGGAGATTGAAGACGTCGATAATTTGGAAGATTCTTCAGAATTTGGAAATTTTATTGATGAAGAAGAAGAACAACCACAATGCAAAACATGTAAAACTCATTAGAATTTATAATTTCTCATAAATTTTTTCTTTTTTAAAAAAATGTTAATAAATTAATTGTTCTACTTAATAATTACGTAGTCAAATTATTTTATTCAAATATACCTAAGACAGATTACTCATCGTTATACTATTTATTTAGTGAGAAATTAGTAAAATTTAAGTTAATAAAATTGCACACTGGGCCAACGAGTCTTAGCTCTAGCTTACGACTTTCAGTACGGTACTGTGCATTCCCACGTAAAACTTCAGGATGATTTCCGAAACTGTCTTCCATTATATTGATTCAACTTTAGTAGTGTTATAGACCATTTTAAAGTACATATTTCAACGGTTAAAATGAGCCCAGATAGAATATTTAAATCGATAAAAACACCAATAAAGTTTTTCGTGGAAGTTGTTGGCTTTTTTTTTATAATTGTAAATATGTCGGAAACTGTATGTTTCTCAGATTAAAAAAATATATATACTTATTAAATGCAAAAAAAGGTATCCTTTCACAAAATTTCATGTAATTTGAATTATTTTTACGAGAGAAAAAAAATAAAAAACTGAAAAAAAACGGTTTTCCGCCATTTTTGTTGTTAGATTATATGAACTTTAATTTTTGTTTTTTCTCTTAATTATAACTATAACTAAATTTTCCATCTTCTCCTTACATGTTATTAATTTTTTTTTTTCAAAAACGTATTGGCGCCAGTCTACTAGGGTATCAAAATTGGACTAATCTTATAACAATTTCGTAGGGTATTCATACAAAAATTTCGTTTTTCACTACATATTTCGACACTGGCTTAGAACGCCTCAACGTAGAGAGCTGAAATTTTGTACATAGAGTTTTCATGAAAATAGTAAATAGAATTTCAACAATTAAAGAGCCAGAGTTGGTCTAAAAGCAATTTTTATGGTACCCTAAAAGGAAAGCCCGTATGTAACTTCATATGGTCATCCGTCTGTGCGAGTTTGATTTTTGTAGTGGTTTTTAGTAAATATTTCTAGAACCGTTCGTCGGACAGGAAAATGGTAATTACCAATATCATAATATTTCATATTTTGAAGAACTTTTTGATACAATAAAAACGTATAGGACTGATCGTTTTTACAATTTACGTAAAAAACCTAAATTTTTATATGGCAACACCTAGAACGGGTTGTCCCAATTAGTCCCTTTCTGGCCTCTATTTAATATTACTATGAAAACAGAGTGTGCAAAGTTTGAGCTGTCTAGGTCCTCGCGTTCTCAAAAAGTGTTCAAATATATATTAAAATACGAAACTATAGTATGGCAACCCGACGAAAGAGTTATCCGATTTGTCCAAATTTTGAACTTAAATTAGAGTTTTTTAGAAAAAGCTCGTGTACCAAATTTCGTACATAAGTGAACGCATTCTCGAGTTATCGTGAGGACGGGCAGTCAGACGAATGGACGGACGTGTGGTTGTACGGACGGACAGACAAACTTGCAAAAATCAAAATAACTCTTAATATTATGCTTGAGTGTTCAACCCATTTTTCTCTAGTAGCAATATTTCTGTGCGTTAACAACGGAAGAGCAAACTTTGTAATATTATATCTACCCTATGATTTCATCTTGGTATATAAAAATTGAATAAATCGGGCAGCCCCTTCGCGCTGTTGCCATATAAAAGTTCAGGTTTGTTACCTATAAAATGCTATCAATCCTGGACGTTTCTATTGTACTAAAAACTTCTTCAAAATATGAATTCCTATCAAATCAGTTATAATGATTTTTTCTGTCCTATGACCCGTTCCAGAAATATATGCGAAAAACCACTTCAAAACTCAAACTTGTACAGATGGGTACAATACGAAATTTCTTATGGGCATTCATGGTATCACAAGAATTGATCTTTTATGAACTTATCTAAGCCACCTCCAATCAATACTTGCTTATAGCTTGGCTATCCTTATTTTGAAAACAAACCACCAACGCAACAACAATTGGCTCTAGAGTTTAAAACCACGCAGGCCCAAGTATTCCATATGCGGACAGAAATCCATCTTTACTACAATTGTAGTAAATCTGCTGCACATTTTAGCATTTAACTACCCTACTCAATATGGACTAATTTCTACTACACCTTAGGCATTTTAATCAAATTTATAAAAATTATGAAAAAAACATACCCCAACCAACAGAAAAACTTTGCAAATATATATACCTTGGAAATCGGTTAACGTGAAATTGTTTGTACCAGGGGAAGGCCTACGTGATATCTGAATTTCTTATTAACCGTTTTCTTTCTAAATGTGCAGAATCCTTCGAATTTTTCAAAAATTTGGGTATAGGCTTTGCCTCTTCTTTTTTTATACTTGTCTGAGCCATCATGCTCGGTCAAAATTGGAGAAGTATCAATATGGTCGCCCAGGTTCAAATAATTTTGTAGCATAATATCCGTTGCTAACTTAAGAGCTGTAGATACCGCGTAAACTATTGTGCAATTTAACGTCTTCGGAACAAGGAACCCTTGGCATGAGTGGCATTACCAAAGAAAATCCAGGATGATTGAAACAATTTTAAATTTTTGTACATAGTTGTAACATACCACCAGGTAGTAGATGTAGGGAGTATAAAATTGTCACTCCATTAGTATCTTCCTTAGATGAACCACTCCTTATAAATTTCCTGAAGAGAAGCTGATCACAACACAATGTTTTACAGTAAAATGCTTGTGATATTCCATGATAGAACAACTGTTATTTCGTGGTAATAAAAACATTTTCAGCAAAATAAGCACGTAAGAATTTCAAATAATTTCGCATTAAGTGATATGGTGGATTATTCATTTTGCGATATCAAAATAAATTCACCTGAAGATAATTTAACGGAACCGGTAATCAATTTTCATATTAAGTGAACTCTACTGCATTCGCATTTTGCCAATAGTAAGTGAATTTTTAAAATTCAAAGAAAAATTTAATAATAAGCCTCACAAAATAGTTAAACCTAGTTTTACCCCTTGGTTATCATTGGAAAAATTCTTAACCCTTAAGTAGGCGGATGGGGTCAGAATAATTTTAACCTCGAATAAAACGTAGAACGTATTCTCTCTCGACCTTGCGTCTTCAAGTGGCTTTTTATCTTAGAACACTATTTCGAAAATCGGCCTACTCGAGCTACTCCAACGTACGCATGTTTGTGTACTATAGCGAAGTGTGACCTCATGCGCCAACTTAAGTGATTTTTTCTGAGAGGTAAGTTTTTTAAGGTATATATTTCGAAATTTCGACATTTTATAATATTTTCGAATCAGCTCTAGCGAAGATAAATAAAACGTAAGCTGAGATTGTAGCTTTGAGTGAAACGTGAAGCTTTTCTACTCTACTCCGAATAGTTGTTCTTATTTTGTTACTTTTCTATAAGCACTGCTAAGAAGTTGTAATATAAACAAATTGCTTGTTATTTTATTTTTGTGTTAACTTAAAGAGAAGTTATTTGTTTTTCAGTTTTTGTTAAAGCAATCAAATTTAATTATTGAACTGCATTGGTTTTGTTTTTGAATATTATGTGGTTTACTTAAGTTTCAAAAAGAAATTGGGGTCACTGCTGACCCCATGTGGCCATTTGTGTGATTTTGCTCGTGTGCCTACTTAAGGGTTAAGATGTCTTATGCTAAGCAAATATCTACCCACTGAACTTCGAGATTATGAAATATGCAAATCGCCAAAGAAATTAACGCTTAAATGACCTCTCACGTGATTTATCGTGTTTCATTGCTGAGACGTAAAAGACCAGTAACGGGATTTCTCGTTTTTATCCCTTCTCTCTCAAAATTATCTTTTCTACCATTCTACCATTCTAATCATCAGGATGTATGGAACACCAAAGCAGCTTACCCATTTTTTTTTTATTTTCCCCTACAACGCCCGACTTCCTCGCTAGAGCGCGTAGAAATTTCCCGATCTTACGTCATTTAAAAAATCATATATCTAGCACGGAGCAACTGATTTTTCTGACTCAAATACCAAATGAAGCTCAACGCTTTATACTTTTGTTTAACAAATATAGCAGTACCGAACGAAAACAATATTGTTAATAATATTTTTTCAAAAAAATTGTATTATTTACACTTTTGTTATCCTAAAAACGAAGTCGAACACCATCGCAAATTTTTGCACATACATATATACATAAAGCTTCTCAAAATAAAAATACAAAAAAATTCTAGAGGTCCCCACTAGAAAACTGAATAAATTCTCCTCAGTGTGGTGCGCCCATAGAGCGTTACTTTACGTATACGGTAACTTTAAAAATTTATATCGATTCGTTTTTTAGATATGCATTTTTAAACAAAGACTAAAACCATCGGTATTTGTTGTACATAGCTAGATATGGCTTCTAGCTTCACTTGTGAATAATATAATAAATTTTTTTATAAAAGACTTAAAGCATTAAGCTTATTTTGGCATATGAACCAGAAAAATCTGTTACTCCGTTCTCGAGATATATTTTTTGGAAAATGAGGTTTCATCGTAAAATCGAGAAATTTTTGGTACTCCCTATAAATTGTCAAAGTCCAAATCGTTTAGGTTTCGTGCGGAAACGAAAAACAAAAAAATCGCCTGTCTCCTGTATCAATGCTTAAACGTAAAAGCAGCGTTGCCAAATGCTCATTTTTTGCTGAAAAACACAGTTTTTTTTTATCCGAACTGAGTTTTCAGTTTTTACCCCCGAATTCTCAGTATTTTTTTAGTTTTTAGCCGGAAATGAACAGTTTTTCAGATTAACTTTCCTCTTCTTTTCTGAAAGATTCAGTTGGCAACGCTGCATAAAAGACCGGCAACGAGATTTCTCATTTTGATCTCTTTCCTCTGAAAAGTTTCTGTTCTAACAGCAGTTGCTAAATATTACAAAATATTCGAACGAATGTTGCAGGATTTAGTACGCATATACATACAGCTTGAGCTTGCTGGACACGGTTTGGTATTCACATTATAATTTCAAGTTAAGGATAGTTAAATTCCTTTGAATATAGTCAAGAAGAAATAACACTAATTTGTGCAACGAACTGAGTTTTCTGGAGTGTTATTATTACTGATTCTGAAGATAGTGTGTATGATAGTGACTATTAAGCAAATTTTGCAGGATGTTTTCGAAATAGTGATAGTGATGACAAGTTTATTGCGGAAAAACATAAAACTATGAGACTATATATAAGTTCAAGTGAGTCCGAACAATCGGAAAATAAAGATGTTTGGATAGAGAAGGACAGAACCATAAATCTAGAAGATTTTGAAAGCAATTCTGCAGTAAAAATGTTGCCAAGAGATGTTCAAAGCGTACCGCAATGTGCTGCATTGTTTCCGGATAATGATTTTTCACCATGTTGGCTGAACAAACCAATATTTATTATGAGCAAAACAAGGACAATTGTAAACCTCAGTGTAAAACCTTGAAAATTCAACATGTGACATATACAGAATTGAAGAAATTCATTGGTCTTATAATGCTAATGGGGCACAACTTTAAATCTGATTTGAAGGAGTACTGGTCAAATGATCACCTTATTGAAACACCAGGCTTCTCCAAGGTTATCAGCAGAACTAATTTTGAGCAAATTTTACGATTGTTGCCATTTTCAAAACAATGTATTACAGGGTCCTAATATAAATAGGTTATGCAATATAGAAAATATTATAAACCATTCAAAAATTTAATAATATTTATACACCAAAACAAGAAATTTCACTTGACGAAGGAATGATCCACTGTAGAGAGAAAGTTTGCTGCCGTCCTTATAACCAGATGAAACATACAAAATTCGGCATATTGGTGAGAGTAGTGTGCGAGAGCAAAACAGGATACATTTCTAATTTCGAGATTCATACTGCAAACACACAAAAAAGTAAAAAAAAAAACTATTAGGCCGGTTATGACCCCTCGCTCAAATGTTTGGCATTATCTATGTTACAGTCAAAACACGAAATCCGTCAAAACCAGATTTTCCTAGGAAATTCTATTTACTCAAAGCGCTCTCGGTAATTCTAATTTTAACTAATATAACACAGTTAAAACTAGAATTAACGAGAGCGCTTTGTTAGAACTAGTATTAATTAAAGAATATTTAGTTAATTCTGGTTGTGGCTGAATTCTCGCGTAGCTATTAGTTAAATCTAGAACTGACTGGTTGCTATTAGTAAATTTGCGTTACAATTGAATTCTCTCGCCATTAAACCTTGATGTTTATTAAGGATGTGGCTATTTATACATACAGTATGTATACGCAATAGGTGAGGGGGGCGTACAGATCAGTGACACACGCGCCCCCCGCACACGTAGCCACACACACACACATATATACGATCGCGCGTACACACACACCCCTTGGCGAGCGCAGAGCTTAAGCATTTAAAAAAAGGTGATTTCGAAGAAAAGGGTGATATCTTTTTACAAGTGTGGGAAGACAAGCGACATGTCAAAATTATATCAACAATTCATAACGGAAATGATTGATAGCAAGAAGAAAACTGGATAAAGTGAATTTTTTTTAAACCTAACTTTAATATAATAAATGCATGTCGACAGAGCTGATCCATACTTATCATATTTAATAAATTTGAGAAAAACTTGAAAATAGACAAAAAGATTAGTACCTACTATTTTTAATAAATTGTCCTCTTTACAATGATTATATAGTGTGTCGTCATTTCGACCCAGACAAAGGAATTAACGTGAAAATTGCTTCTGAGAGAAGCATGAAGAGACTATATTACTCCTACAAATCAACAATTCAGTTGCAATTCATCACAGTAAATATGCTTCAAAAAAGGATCCACCTGGGCGAATATCAGCTGACGTAAACAAACAATGTATTCAAACCACAGGTATGTTGAGTATGTCCCACGCATAAAAAAATGGATAAAGTAAAGTAAGGATATCAAATATAAATATATAATATATATATATATACAGGGTGTTTCCCCTTAGGAGGTCCATAGAGCGGGAGGTGATAGTACTCACCTAGACGAACCAAAAATTGTATGGCAGGGGGGGGGGGCAGTATCAACCGTTTAGGAGTTACAGGGTGATTCATAAAAAAAGCTAGGTTTTCACAAAACACCCTGTATCTTAAAAACTACAGGGCGTACAGTCACAGTTAAAAACTCGTTATATGCAGAACTTCATGGCCTTTCCAACGACAGCTCAACCAGCCCCGTACCCCTCTCCCCTCAGAAGTTATGAAGGTCTAAACTAAAAATTTCGGATTTTCTTTCCTTTTTTTTTTACTTTGACCTCTATTATTTTTGCAAAATGGTCGTTAACATAACTTTTTTTTTATAAAAACTGTAAACTGTAGACTCTCCTCTTTAAGTTGACCTATTACACCCAATGTGCTATCTGAAACCCTTTAAGAGTTATTAGCTCTAAACCTATTCTCAAACCTATTTTCAAACCTATTCTCAACGATAATTTGTTCCCTTAGCACGTCATTTTAAAAAATATCGTCTTTTTTCGGTGTGACCTGAATAGGTTATGAGTTAATAACTGTTTAACGGCTACAGTTAACACATAGGATGTAATAGGTCAACTTAAAGAGGAGAGTCTGCAGTTTACAGTTTTTATAAAAAAAAGTTATGTTAATGACCTTTTTGCAAAAATAATAGAGGTCAAAGTAAAAAAAAAGGAAAGAAAATCCGAAATTTTTAGTTTAAACCTTCATAACTTCTGAGGGGAGAGGGGTACGGGGCTGGTTGAGCTGTCGTTGGAAAGGCCATGAAGTTCTGCATATAATGAGTTTTTAACTGTGACCGTACGCCCTGTAGTTTTTAAGATACAGGGTGTTTTGTGAAAACCTAGCTTTTTTTATGAATCACCCTGTAACTCCTAAACGGTTGATATTGCCCCCCCCCCCTGCCGTACAATTTTTGGTTCGTCTAGGTGAGTACTATCAGCTCCCGCTCTATGGACCTCCTAAGGGGAAACACCCTGTATATATGGGTGTTTCAGAAGTGGTGGATAATAATGCAGCGGATAGGTCATGTCGAGAAATGAAAAAATGTGTATGATGGTGGGGGGGGGGGGGGGTGTTTGCTCAACCCTTTCCGCGATAATCGGAGTTAAGGGTACGTGAAACATAGGTTTGTACTAAGGCATTTATATCTCCAAACCGACAAACAGTAGAAGTATGGTCGAGATGTTAATTTATAGAGGACCTCCTTGCCTTTGATTCAATGTGTCAACGCTTCCTCTACAGAATGTAGTTTGGAAGAAACGGTCTGCCAATCTTCAAGTTTCAACTTTTGTACCTCAATTTTTTGTGTTTGAAGCAAAAAAACTAAACAAAAAATCTTTGTAATCTTTTTTTGTGTCACTCCGGTTAGAAGCTAAGATTGTTTTCTTTAAACGCAGTTTGTTTTCATTTTGTATCTTTCACCATTTATGTGTTATGACACAAAAATTTTTCCACTACATGTACAAGAAAATGGGGATAAGTATTACAAAACCATAGAATACACGCCTGTCATTTTGAACACAAAGTAGACATTTTGTTGAAGAAAGAATTTTTTGTGATTCTCCGGTATATAGCAAATGCTAAAAAACGTTCTAATTTTCCTCCTGGGCTCGTATAGGAGTGTTTTTTCCTCATATAATTCACACCCAGAATTTATTCTGAGTTTATATGAGAAGAGATTTTCAAGCGTCTGCAGCAGGCAGAAATCCAAGCTGCACCGATGAGTGGAAGGTTTTCTGCTGACACGAAACGCTTCTTCTTCTTCCTTTTTGTTCTTTATTTTTCAGCCTACTGCGTGGCGTATACAGGTTCGATTCGCTTCGAATGAATCTGCTTCTTTAAAAATTTTTTTACATTTTTTTAATAAATAAAAAAAATGTTTTTTCTATTTTTCTCAAACTTTTCATTTCTTTCTTCTTTTTAAAAAGTAGAAAGTATGATGAATCACCATTTCCTACCTGCTTGGCATCTCTTATGGTTAGAAATCTGCGTAAATTTGTAATAAAGGAAGGCTTACCTGAAATCCTTTTAAAGATACAAGCAATTCATTACCTGCAACTCATCTTATAACGAAGTTAATTTCTTATTGTACTAACTTCACTATCTTCATGTTCAGGTAAATTATTCTACTATAAATACCAATGTTAATCAGCTTTAAAGAAATGTTGGCTCAATTTTCCAATGACGAATACGCGTACATCGTGTGCTGTTACGGTTATAGCGATGGAAATTCTCTTGAGGCTCAACGCGAATATCGTCCATACGGATTTTTCAAAGAACCTACCAAAGAATTAAAAAAAACTGGCAACTTCGGAAATGTGTCGAGAGAAATCAGCAATCCTATAATGAGTACAGTTGAAGCTGAGGAGAGGGCCATATCAATAGCAAAGAATGATCCAGCTATAGGAACGAGGTGCTTAGCTTTTCGCTTAGGAATGTCTGTGTCAAGTGTCAACTGTTTGGAGAATTCTGAACAAAGAAAGAATGTATCCTTACCACGTGACTCCTGTGCAGGAGCTACTACCTAGAGATAAGCCGCTACGCAACGAATTTTGCGGTTGGCTCTTAGAGCATGATTTTGACGCCTACACGTTTTTGGACAATGTCCTGTGGACCGATGAATCCCAATTTGCAAAAACTGGGATAAAAAATTTACATAATCTACACCACTGGGCTTCAGAAAATCCACAGGTATCTCGGAAGGCATCATCGCAATACAGATTTTCCATCAATGTGTGAGCAGGTATTGTCGGCGGAAAGCTTCGTGGTCTACACATTCTTCCAAGTAGATTAACTTCCGAAAATTACTTGGAATTTTTGGAAAATGATCTTCGAGACCTTATGGACGATCCACCTTTATCAATAAGAACAGATATTATTTACGAGCATTCCTGGACGCACCGGACGACATATCCTGCAGTGGATGAACACCAATGACCCAAATAAGTTGATTGGATGCCACGGTCCTTTTCCTTAGCCACCCACTAACACCGTTAGATATTTACCTCCGGGAAACTATGAAGGAGATTGCGTACGCGTCGGAAATATCATCAAGAGACGAGCTTATACACAGAGTCCAAGAAACAAACAACAAAATTAAAGAGGATTTGGCAACAACTGATCATAAAAGATCTATTAAGCGTAGAGCTTTCTCTGTTGAACTGCACATGTATGTAGGATATACAATTTGTTCAGCCCTGCAATTGCACACGAACATCGTACAAAGCAGACAGTGTGAAGAGAGCGAGCGCGAATGACAGGAGGTGATTTGGACGTCAGCCACCGAACTGATGAGAAGTATTCTTTTCAATAGAAAATAAAGATTCAATTATTACCAGTCGCGGCTTTTATTCAAATTTTTCGCTTTCCCGTAAACCCAAATTCCACAAATTGGGGGCTCAACCGGGATTTACGGGTTTAAAATTGCGAAAATTAGCTTTGTGAGCATTCGCGACGGCATTGTTGAGGAAGGAAAAGCATTGGAGTCACAAAATTTGCTATAAATCACAAGCAGTGTGGCGGCGGTGAATTATCTTGAACGAGGAAGAGCTAAACGAATAAAAACAGGAAAATAGTACAAAACGTACGGAAATATCTGGAAGGTGCTGTTGAAGATGGAGTGTATAAGAAAACATATGACCTTACGATAATCTTACTTTATTAAAAATATTACTACCTATAAAATATACAAGTTACAATATCGAGTGACTAAGATAGACTGACTGGACTGTGCACTGAGTCGCTATACTTATTCAGGCTTCGTGCCTTTACGTGTATGACTGTACTCAAATGTAAGGCTGTAATAGTGTATATCTATTGTTAATATATTACAACATCTTCCATTCAAAATAATTGACAAACATTTTTTCTTTTTTAATTTTACTTAACTAAGTCCAAAGTTTCGGTTTAAATTCATTATGTAAATTTAACTTATTGTAAGAAGCCTCTACTTGTAATTCATTAGTATATGATTTCATTATGAGGTATGTCTAATGCTTTATATAAAAAGAATCTTCATACTTATTATCAATACTATGCTATATACATTTGTTTTGAAATATATAATAGTTATTAATATGATTCACAGCAATCTCCAAAGGTACTATATAAGATTTAATTCAAAATTGAGACGCTACTGCAGTTATTACATATTGTGTCTTTAACCTAAGATAAGTGTCTTTAGTTCGTTTACGGGTAGGTTAATCTATCCGGCAGTATTATTTTTCTACCAAAACGAGTCTGATACCCATTACTCCCATTGGAGTCCATGAGATTAGATTGATTGTCAACGTTTGATATTGGCTGATTCGTAATATTAGTATTAGAGTTTGTATCAGATGATATTCTTTGATCGCATCTATAAGAACTTATATTTAATAAACTTGGTGTAAGTTGTTCCGTATTATCCTTATGTGCATTAGGATCCTTGTTTGTATTATTTAAAATGTGTTCGCGATTTCGACGAAATATGGTACCATTACTTTCATCTGTAACTAGATAGGACCTGGGCTCTTTGCAATGACTTAAGACAGTGCCAGGATACCATATTGAAGTAGGTGATCTTTTATAATATATTTTCTCTCCATTTTGTAGTGGCTTTAAAGATTTTGTATGCCTATCATAATAAAGTTTCATTTTTGACTGTTTGTTTCGAAAATGTTTTGAATAATTTTTGGTATTATCTAATTTGGGCTTTAGGACGTTTTGTTTTGCGGGTAGTTTAGTTCTAAGCTGTCTCGACATGAGAAGCTCAGCCGGAGACAATCCGCTTGCATTTGGTGTTGTACGATATTGTAGTAGCGCGGAATATATGTCAGAGTTTGTTTCGAGACACTTCTGGAAAATTTTTTTAATGGAGCCTATAGTTCTTTCTGCAAGGCCATTAGATTGTGGAAGGTAAGGGCTGGATGTCATATGCTCTATATCCCAATCACTATTGAATTTTTTAAACTCGGCAGAGTTGAATGGAGGACCATTATCAGATTACATTATGCGTGGTATTCCATGACGAGCAAAAATCGATTTTATTTGTGTTAAAACCAAAGTTGTGTTGTGACCCGAAGAGAGCAGAGCAATTTCTGGATACGACGAATAGTAGTCGACAACAAGTAGATATGTACATTTGTTAAATTCAAATAAGTCAATGCCTACTTTGTACCAGGGAAATACCTCGATGTCGTGTGGTTTCAACGGTTGCTTTTGATTATTGGACCTATGACGTATGCATGCTTCACAATTACTGACAAGATTTAGGATATCGTTATTTATGTTTGGCCAATATACAACCCGTCTGGCTAAATTTCTGCACTTTTCGATACCTAAATGTCCTTCATGTATTCGACGTAATATGTCTTTGCGTAATGAGGTAGGTATAATTAAACTTTGAGACTTAAATAGCAAGTTATCGAAGGAAAAGATTTCGTCACGTATGTTAAAGTAAGGTCGAACATCTTCATCGAGTTGATCTTTACGGTTAGGCCATCCTTCGATAAAGTGTTTCTTCAGTTTTGATAATACTGGATCATTTTTGGTTGCTATTTTAAATTCATTTAGTCTAGCTTCTGTTACAGATAGAGATGAAGTGAGAAGGTTACAATTCAGAATAGTTTCTTCGTCTATCTCCGGTAAAGCAAATCTTGATAAAGGTGCTCGAGAAAGTGTGTCAGCAATATATAAGTGTTTACCTGGTTTATAGTTAACTTTTAAATCATATGCTGCGAGCTTGAGCATAATTCGTTGTAGGAGAGGGGGAATTTTGTAAAGAGGTTTTAAAAATAAGGACACTAAGGGCTTGTGGTCCATTTCGACTGTGACTGTATGGCCATAAACATACTGGTGAAATTTCGTGCAACCGTATAAGATTGCGAAAAGTTCCTTCTGAATTTGAGCATAGCCCTTCTGTGACTCCGTCAAAGTAGCAGACCCATAAGCAATTGGTTTTCCGTCCTGTGTTATGACAGCTCCAACTGCACTTAGAGTAATTGACTTGTTAAGATTAAAGTATGTGAGTGTGGGACTATTCGTGAGGGTTTGTTTTAGATTGTTGAATTCCTTATCATGGGTCTCATACCAATGCCATAATACATCTTTTTTTAATAATTCTCGTAGGTGACTAGTTCTTGACGACAGATTATCAATATAGCTTCCTGAATAATTTACCATTCCGAGAAATCTCTGTAGATCAGATACTGAATTGGGACGTGGCATTTGGCATATTGCTTCAATTTTCGTTGGATCGGGACGAACTCCATCTTTATTAAATATGTGTCCTAAATATCAGATTTCAGTTAAACTGAATTTAGATTTTGACTTATTAAATTTAAGGCCAACTTTCCTAGCTCTTTCAAGTACTAGCCTTAATGTAGAGTCGTGCTCAACTTTAGTTCTACCGAAAATTAAAAAGTCGTCGATATAAATTATTAAATTTGGAATATCTGAGAATAAGCTTATCATTTTGGCATGAAAAATTTCTGGGGCCGCATTGATTCCAAAAGGTAATCGAAGAAATTTGTATTTACCGAACGGGGTTATGAAAGTGCAAAGCTTACAAGAATATTCATCAAGTGGTATTGCCCAGAATCCGGAATTTGCATCCAAAGATGTGAAAACTTTCGCATGACACAACTGAGCTTTGATATCATCTAATTTTGGGAATTGAAAATGTGAACGCATTATTACTTTATTTAGGTTACGCGGATCAAGGCAAATTCTCAAACTCCCAGATCGTTTTTTAACAATTACGATTGGACTTACCCACTCAGTAGGTTCACTTACTTTGGTGATGATATTAATATTTTCAAGACGTGACAATTCATCCTCCAGGGGATTAATTAAACTATACGGTATTCTTCGGGGAGGCACAATAACTGGAGATGCATTGGGACGGACTTCTAAATGACACTTTTCTTGGAGACATCCAATGCCATCAAAAACATCACTGAATTGTTCTATAACTTTGGATTCATTGCTTACGATACATTTCACTTCACTAACTTTTGCAATTAAATTCATTTCAGTGCACGTCTGTAAACCTTATACTGTTTGACAATTAATATCTACGATATAAAAGGTTATATAATATGAATTATTATTATAAAAGCACTTAATTTTAGATTTACCCATTAAAGGAAGCCGTTCTCCACTAAATGTCAATATCGCAGTTGTGGATGGTTGTAAAACTGAAGATTTCAGCTGCAGCTGATTGAACTGCGATAAGCTCATTACGTTCGGTTGTGCTCCCGTATCGAGTTGACAAATAACCTTTATGCCGTTGATAAATAATTCGACATTCCATGAACTTGTGCCGCTGTTGAGACTATTGCAAGTCAGTGAACCCAAAAACAAAGTCTCGTCTGACTGTAGCTGATTACTGATATTGTGTGAATCAATACTCTTGACCATAAGTGATGATTGGCACATTGATGCAAAATAATTTTTTTTGTGGCAGCTGTGACATATAACTCCCAGAGCAGGGCTCCTAAATCTGTGTGTTTGACCACAATTGCGACATTTACCTTGGTTTAGTGGTGTACTATGACGACTGTTTGATCCCGCTGAATTGCTTGTCTGAATTCGACTTGATTGTTGATCTTTTCGGTGTGGTTGACGTGTACTAAAATTTTGCATCAGGATTTGTGACTTTGAATAAGTATGATGTTGATGTTTATTCATCATTGGAGAATATGACTGTGTTGGTCTTGATTTGTACTTGTGAAGAGCTCCAATAACTGCATTATCAGAATAAGATGATGACGCTATACCTTCTTGAAGCTGCCGTGCATGTGATTTAGTTAGTTCTAAATTTTTTGCAATTTCCACTGCTTTGTCTAATTCGATATTTCCTTCAGAAAGCAGTCTCTCTTTTATATGTATGAAATTTTGGCTTAAGCCACATACGAAAATATCTCTGACTAATTTTTCACGTAAGTCGCTGAACTCACAGGATAGGCTAAGATTTTTTAACGCTGTGATATAATCGTCTATAGACTCACCTGCTCCTTGAGCTCTACAAAAGAACTTGTGACGCTCAATTGCAATGTTTACCTTTGGTAAAAAGTATTCTTCAAATTTGGTAATGAGGTCACTATATTTGACAGTATCCACGTTTAAATTGAATGAGTTAAATACTCGAAGGGACCCTGAGCCCATGCAATGAAGTAGAATGGCTACTTTTTATCGTCTGAGCAGTCCTGAATTCCTGTGGCACGCGCGTAAATTTTAAATTGGGTTATCCAACTATTCCATGTCATAGGTAGATTTGACGAATTCCATTCTAGTGGCGGCATGGAAAATGAGGTAAATGATGGATTGACGACGGCCATTTTGTTATCCGATGAACCACCACCAGCCGTGGAGCTTTGATTAGAACTTAACGTTGTCTTGTCTGTTGGCATATTCGTTTTTTTATTAAATATTTAAAAATATTTAAAGCACACTTGACACCATGTTGAAGATGGAGTGTATAAGAAAACATATGACCTCACGATAATCTTACTTTATTAAAAATATTACTACCTATAAAATATACAAGTTACAATATCGAGTGACTAAGATAGACTGACTGGACTGTGCACTGAGTCGCTATACTTATTCAGGCTTCGTGCCTTTACGTGTATGACTGTACTCAAATGTAAGGCTGTAATAGTGTATATCTATTGTTAATATATTACAACAGGTGCAGTATCAGATGCAGCTGTATGTACAAAGTATCGGACTCGTCATAGCGGAGCAGAGCACCGTAACGTAGCACAAAACAACAAGAATTAAAGGAGTGACAGAGAGCTAGAGAGGGAAGTAATTTTTGTTAATTATTCTGCATGCAGAAAATATAAAAAATTTATAAACAGTGCATGACAATAGAGAAATAGGGTAATTGCTAGGGCTTAAAGAAGTAGTGCAATAATTTGTGCAATCCAGCAGAAGTAATTTACGAAGCTATGCGTAACTGAAAGGTTTGCATAAAATTCATGTTGCTGAAGTTTGTTGAGATAAGTTGCGGGAACAATTTTGTTTATGATGTTTATGCAGGAAGAAGTTACTGCAACATTCCGATTACTACAGTTGTGACGTTTGACAGATTTGCTTCTAGAACGGAAATATTGGAAGCTATTTCGAACTATATTCTATTTCATGAAATGAAGATTATTATTAAACAAATCATTAAAGAAGTGCACATAGGTATACTCTAAACCTATCAAGTTGGAGTAAGGTTATATGTGACGGATTATTTTTGAATTATAAAAAGCAAAATATATATTTAAGCGTTGCTTATTTTATAGATTTAATTAGGCTATTTTGGTAACAGATTTTTAGGCATTAGAATATTTTAGTAATGGGTAGAAAAAGAGAACAAAGACAAAGTACTAGGATTGAAGAAGGCTGGGATAGTAGAAATGTTGATGAGGATATTTCAATGTATCAGCAAACCATTAAAGATCTCATGAAGCGGATTGAGGAGCAAAATGCTACAATGCGTGCTATGCTAGATACTTTAGGAAGAAGTGACAATAGTAGTGTAAAAGACAAATATTCAGAGCCAAATCGTGGAGATTTAGGACGTTCGGTTGGGAGTCAACAATCTAGCACTAGGTGTAAGTTTTCATTCGCAGATATTGAGAATTCGCTTAACACGTTCAGCGGTCAGGACAATTATTCTATCCATAGTTGGTTAAGTGATTTCGAAAGCGCAGCACTGGTTTTTGGTTGGTCAGATTTAGAAAAAGTGGTATTTGCGAAAAGACTTCTGACTGGCTCGGTAAAACTTGCTGTGCGGTGCCAGCGCAATTTAAATACATGGAATGAACTTAAAACCCATTTGGGTGAAGAATTTAAGCAAAAGGAAAACAGTGCTTTAATTCACGAAAAGCTAAGGCAAAGAAAAAAGTCTCCAAGCGAAACATGTCACGATTATTTGTTGGCAATTAGGGAGTTAGGAAGTAAACCTGACTTAGAAGAAGATGCAGTTATTAAATATGTGATAGACGGTATAATTGACGATGAGCGAAATAAGATTATATTGTACGGTGCCACAACATTAGTCGAATTTAAGGAGAAGCTATCATTATATGAGTCGCTATCAAGGAAGATACGAACTAGTTCTAAAACGACGAGCATAACAAGGTGTGATAGGAAACCGCAGGTTAGATGCTTCAAGTGTGGAAATTTAGGACATGTAGCTGACAAATGTCCTAAGAAAGATCATGGAAATAAGTGTTTTACCTGCAATAATTTTGGGCATAAAAGTTTTGAGTGTCCAAATAAACGAAACAAACAAGTAATCGCACTCTTGTCGAAGCCTGCAGAAATAAGAAGCGACATGTGTAAGCAAATACAGATAAACGGAAATAAAATCAAAGCATTTGTTGATACAGGAAGCGATATCACCTTCCTGCGTGAAGATATGCACCAATATTTAGGAAGTCCGAAGCTTGATAATCCGATTGCATTTAGAGGAGTAGGATCAAATGAAATTTTTACTCTCGGATCGTTTTAAGTAGAGCTTCAAATCGATGATCATCGCTATCTAGAGAGAGTTCACGTAGCACCTGCAAATATACTCCCTAAAGAATTCATTTTAGGAAAAACATTGTTAGATCAGGTGCAATTGCAAATAAAAGCAGGTAATATATTGATAAAACCAATTTCACAGAATGAAGCCTTCAAGTGCGTGAACATGGTCAATGAACGGGAAGTGCAAGTTAATCACATACAATCACCGCAAATCCGAAGACAGTTACTGGCCCTAATCACACAATACGAAGTCAGTAAAAACCCAAAAAGACTCGATTTCGAAATGAATATAATTTTAAAGGATGATACACCCATACATCAACCACCTCGACGGTTACCCAAGGTTGAAAGTGACATAGTGGACCGGAGGATAGACGAATGGCTAAAGGAAGGAATAATAAAGCCTAGTAGGTCTGAATATGCCAGTCCAATTGTATTGGTGACTAAGAAGGACGGAACGAAAAGATTATGCGTAGACTATAGGCGTCTTAATAAGATCATAGTACGGGATCACCAACCAATACCATTAATTGAAGACCAAATTGATCTTCTGGCTAAGGTAAGCGTGTTTTCTACGCTAGATTTAAAGAATGGATTCTTCCATATGTCAGTGGCGAAAGAGAGCCAAAAATATATGGCATTCGTTACGCCAAGTGGACAGTACGAGTTCACTCGTGCTCCTTTCGGTCTTTGTATATCGCCAACTCAGTTTCAACGTTTTATAAATCGAATTTTTGCAGAACTTATACGTCGCAATAAAGTCTTAGTATACATTGACGACATTATAGTTTTAGCTAAAGATGAAGTGCAGGCGCTCGTTAGACTCGAGGAGGTATTGGAAAAGGCAGCTGAATATGGTCTTGAGATTAAATGGGATAAGTGTAAGTTCTTGCAACACCGCGTAGAGTACTTAGGGTACATTATAGAAAACAGTCAAGTGAGTCCTTCGGAAGATAAGATAAAAGCTATTAACAATTATCCAATGCCAAGGACAATGCAACAAGTTCAGTCTTTCCTTGGACTTACAGGATACTTTCGTAAGTTCATTAGAGACTATGCAATTATAGCAAGACCGTTAAGCGATATATTAAGAAGTCAAAATGCATTCGTATTAGGTGATAAGCAAATGGTGGCATTCACCAAATTAAAAGAAGCTTTATGTGCAAAGCCAGTGCTAGCTATTTACGATCCAGAAGCCTACACAGAGTTACACACAGCCGCCAGCAAAATGGGATATGGCGCAATCTTGTTACAGCGCAACAGTAAAAATCAGAAGTTACATCCCGTTCATTTCTTAAGCAAGAAAACGTCACTCATTGAAGAAAAATATAGTAGTTACGAGTTGGAGGTGTTGGCTGTTGTCATGGCATTGAAAAAGTTCCGAGTCTACCTTTTGGGGTTGAAGTTCAAGTTAATCACTGATTGTACAGCGTTCAAAGCTACTATGGACAAGAAGGAAGTTACACCGAAGATAGCTAGATGGGCAATGCTTTTAGGAGAATTCGAGTATGATATAGAGCATCGAAGTGGAAGTAGCATGCGACACGTTGACGCGTTGAGTCGGAGCCCTATGTTGTTAGTAGTAGAGAATATCAGTCTCGTAAATAAAATTCAGACGGCTCAGATGAAGGATCCAGGTATTAAGGCCATTTTCGAAGTTCTTAAACATGGAGAATTTGAAGATTACTACGTGGAAGGAAATATTTTGTTCAAATTTGTCGATGACGCAAAGCTGCTAGTGGTACCGAAAGCTATGCAGAATGAGCTAATACGTACGTTTCATGAAAAAGGGCACTTTGGTCAGCGCAAGATGGAGCAAGTAATAGTTAAAGCTTATTATATTCCAAAGCTTGGAAAGAAAATTTCGCAGTGTATTACTAATTGTGTGCCTTGCATTTTGGCAGCTAAATCGGGGAAAAGGGAAGGATTTTTACATCCCATACCAAAGGAAGCAATCCCACTATCTACCTACCATATAGACCATCTAGGGCCAATGACGATGACGAAGAAGGGATATAGATATGTCCTAACGGTGATCGACGGATTTACAAAATTTGTCTGGATTTATTATTTATCGTCATCGTCATCGACTCTTAAAATTTGATGATGCAGCAAGCAACTTTTGGAAATCCTAGCCGAGTTATCACTGACCGAGGGCTAGCGTTTACGTCCGCAGATTTTGAGAAATACTGCAAAGATGAAGGAATAGAACTTCTGAAAATTACAACAGGGGTGCCAAGGGGAAACGGTCAAGTGGAAACAGTGCATCAAGTCATCATTGCAATTCTCACAAAGCTGTCTATGGAGGAAGAAAGTATGTGGTATAGGCACACGGCGAAAGTGCAAGCATGGATCAACAACTGCTATCAACGGAGCATTGGTATGACTCCTTTCCAATTATTTTTCGGTACTCCAATGAGAACTGCTGAAGATATGAATCTTAACGAAGCAATCAGTCAAGAACTCGCGCAATTATACCAACATGAGCGAGATGAGAGACGAATGGAAGCATTAAGGCATATAAGTAAAATTCAACAAGAAAATCGAAGCTCTTTTAATAAAAGGCGTAAAGAGGCACACCAATACAATGTGGGAGACCTGGTGGCAATTGCTCGTACGCAATTTGGAGCAGGTCTTAAGATCAAGCCAAAATATTTCGGACCTTATCGCGTAACACGTATTAAAGCAAATGAAAGATATGACGTAATAAAACTCGGGAGCCATGAAGGACCGCGGTCTACGTCAACAGCAGCTGATTATATGAAGCCTTTCTCAATATACGAATCGGATACAGATGACAGTGAGAGTGAAAACGAATCAATGTGTAGTGAAGGAAACAATATGCAACAAAATGCTGAAGCATACCAAACGAATAATGAAGTCTAAATGTCAACGTAATACCCATCCAAAGAAGTACTTAGCCTATATAAAATGAAGTTACCAAAAGAAAAGCCTAATTTACACATAATTTTCTAAGCCTAAATAAACAACAAAACTAGATGTAAGCAAATTAAATTATGTACAAATGAATTAATAATTACAACAGAAGAAGTAAAATGAAGATTGAAAGCAAGAAGGAATAGTTACCTAAATTAAAATATAATTCTCTAAATTTAAACGCGAAAGAAGAGCAAACCTAGATAAAACTACAAATGAATATAACTCCTAGAAATCAAATAAGAAATGAATTTAAATAATTTATACAGGACGAAAGCACAGTGAATTTGAATAATAGAAGCCCTCGCACTGATATAGAGCACTGCATAATCAATAAGAATAAATTAAGTGAGCAGAAGTATAGACTCATTGAAGGCGACATCCTCAGTTCTCTCGATCTCTCTACGAAGAAACATGAAGTACAGATGAAGTTGAAAGACGAAGCCTATGAAGATATCACGAAGATGAAGCCATAACTCCACGACGAGGAAGACGAAGAAAAAGTTTATGAAGAAACACTTAAGAAGTCCACATTACATAAGAAGTCAGGTCGTATAAGAAGGACGAAGTCGATGAAGTAGAGACTCTGTAGGATGTTACACAATTTTCGCCGGGTGGTCGAAGCGTCAGGAGAGCCGAGTGTAGGATATACATTTTGTTCAGCCCTGCAATTGCACACGAACATCGTACAAAGCAGAGAGTGTGAAGAGAGCGAGCGCGAATTACAGGAGGTGATTTGGACGTCAGCCACCGAACTGATGAGAAGTATTCTTTTCAATAGAAAATAAAGATTCAATTATTACCAGTCGCGGCTTTTATTCAAATTTTTCGCTTTCCCGTAAACCCAAATTCCACATGTATGTACATGTTTTCAACAAGGTTTAAAAAAAATTTCGTTTATCACACCTTTTAAGAACTTCTTAAAAGCAATTACACATGCACTAGTTTTACTGCAATATTTTGTTGGAACATACTACTTACATAACATTTTCAGAAAGTGCGATCCCTACATACAAATAGTTCAGAGACAGGTTATAAATAATTAGCATAGACAACCTAATAGCATCAGAACTCTGCAACGCCTCGATCGAATATAAAATCGACGATGCTTTGAAGACGCCTCGACTTACTGACGTAACCAAAGGTTAATACCGGAGACAAACTTCTGGTTCCAACACTTCCATTGGCACTAAGCCGCAAGTGTGTCTCTATATACTGAGAAACATCTTTGTGGACACTTGGTATATACTCAATATGCAGAGAATTGGAGCTCAGTTTATTGCAATCTGACCATAGTTATAAACCATAATCATATAATATACGAACCTTTTAGAACCGATTTTTATACCGCTGCGACTGTTTTTGTTATTTAATATTTTCCACTTGTGAAGTCCAAGTGTCTATTTTTCATATGGGCAAATAATTTAACAATATTTTCAAACCAGGAGTGTGTACAACATGCAGGGTTTCTTACCCTGTTACTTCTTCTTATTTCAATCGAACCATCGTCTATATTTACTTCTTTATTTTCTGCAATGTTCTTACTAGTAGTACGCGGTTTTTCTTTTGTACTATTGTTTTTGCTTACGTTGTGATCAGACCTAATTTAGCTTTCTGCTTCTTTTTAAAACCTGGAAATTGTAGCACACTTGGATTTGGTTGATGTGTACAAATTTAATATTATTATCAACATTTATTTACATTTTATTTAAAATGTTAATACCTTAAACAATTATTGCTGGTCGCCACTTTGTTATATCCTTATAGTAGAGCTTATACAGCATCTTTTCCCCTTTTTTAAAAGTGTTTCAACTATTTTTTGAATTATTACTATGTTTTTCTTTAAACACTTTCGTACGTGGCTGTTTGTTCTTTAATTTTGTCTGATGATTATCTAAATTAAATTTGATAGTGTTTCTTAGAGAATTTAATACTGCTTTTGATGCCTAAGACAAAATCATACTTGCTGGACTTTTCTTAGAAACTGAATGTACTGTGATGATCCAACATGGCATTAATGTCTAATTTTCTCAGCTTTAAGCTGCAAAACTATTTTTGCAAACTAGATTTTATTGTTTATACTCCTCTCTTCGCAAAGTCGTTACTTTGGGGATGGTATACAGAGGATTTGGAAACCTTTATATTTCGTTGTTTAGCAAACGCGATAAACTTATTTGAGCTACATGGTGAACCATTGTCTGACACAATTTCGTTCGGGAGTCCGAGATATCTGAAAAATGACCGCAAATTGTTCCCTAAATGATTCACGTCAGTCTTTGTACAAATCGTAACCTCGATATATTTACTGTATGCCTCAACTATGATGAGGAATAAAATCAAGGTGATTTCGTTGAAGGATGATCGCAAACATTTCAATTGTTAGTTAAATTTTTCTTTTTTACATTTTGTGTTATTTGAGAGACATGGCATTTTTTACAAGTTCTTCTATGTGTTTATCAAACCCAACCCACTATATACTGAATTTCGTCCAACCATTTTCATTCGACCAACTATAACTATACTGTCTCGATAATACAGGAATTCATCCTCACTTGACAGATCCTTCCTTATTTAAAAATATAGTTTTAATTAATCCTTTATTTAATTTGGCCATACATACCTTACGTAATTTTTTTCCAAACAAATTTTAATTTCACCCTTATCGATTATTGGACTATTAATTTCAAGCCCACTTTCTTCCGGCAGCGGTAATCTAGATAGAACATCATCAGGGGCCATTGTTGTGATTCAGGTACCTATGCCCCGATACAAGATATATATTGTCCTACACAATATTGCTAGTTGACCCTGAAGAAACTAAATATATTTAATTTAAATTTAAAAATTCCAATTGCATTTAAAAATGCATTTGCATGTTGTACCAAATTGCAATTTAGCATCACCGTTAGGATATATCTATATCCCTTCTTCGTCATCGTCATTGGCCCTAGATGGTCTATATGGTAGGTAGATAGTGGGATTGCTTCCTTCCTGTAAAAATCCTTCCCTTTTCCCCGATTTAGCTGCCAAAATGCAAGGCACACAATTAGTAATACACTGCGAAATTTTCTTGCTAAGCTTTGGAATATAATAAGCTTTAACTATTACTTGCTCCATCTTGCGCTGACCAAAGTGCCCTTTTTCATGAAACGTACGTATTAGCTCATTCTGCATAGCTTTCGGTACCACTAGCAGCTTTGCGTCATCGACAAATTTGAACAAAATATTTCCTTCCACGTAGTAATCTTCAAATTCTCCATGTTTAAGAACTTCGAAAATGGCCTTAATACCTGGATCCTTCATCTGAGCCGTCTGAATTTTATTTACGAGACTGATATTCTCTACTACTAACAACATAGGGTTCCGACTCAACGCGTCAACGTGTCGCATGCTACTTCCACTTCGATGCTCTATATCATACTCGAATTCTCCTAAAAGCATTGCCCATCTAGCTATCTTCGGTGTAACTTCCTTCTTGTCCATAGTAGCTTTGAACGCTGTACAATCAGTGATTAACTTGAACTTCAACCCCAAAAGGTAGACTCGGAACTTTTTCAATGCCATGACAACAGCCAACACCTCCAACTCGTAACTACTATATTTTTCTTCAATGAGTGACGTTTTCTTGCTTAAGAAATGAACGGGATGTAACTTCTGATCTTTACTGTTGCGCTGTAACAAGATTGCGCCATATCCCATTTTGCTGGCGGCTGTGTGTAACTCTGTGTAGGCTTCTGGATCGTAAATAGCTAGCACTGGCTTTGCACATAAAGCTTCTTTTAATTTGGTGAATGCCACCATTTGCTTATCACCTAATACGAATGCATTTTGACTTCTTAATATATCGCTTAACGGTCTTGCTATAGTTGCATAGTCTCTAATGAACTTACGAAAGTATCCTGTAAGTCCAAGGAAAGACTGAACTTGTTGCATTGTCCTTGGCATTGGATAATTGTTAATAGCTTTTATCTTATCTTCCGAAGGACTCACTTGACTGTTTTCTATAACGTACCCTAAGTACTCTACGCGGTGTTGCAAGAACTTACACTTATCCCATTTAATCTCAAGACCATATTCAGCTGCCTTTTCCAATACCTCCTCGAGTCTAACGAGCGCCTGCTCTTCATCTTCAGCTAAAACTATAATGTCGTCAATGTATACTAAGACTTTATTGCGACGTATAAGTTCTGCAAAAATTCGATTTATAAAACGTTGAAACTGAGTTGGCGATATACAAAGACCGAAAGGAGCACGAGTGAACTCGTACTGTCCACTTGGCGTAACGAATGCCATATATTTTTGGCTCTCTTTCGCCACTGACATATGGAAGAATCCATTCTTTAAATCTAGCGTAGAAAACACGCTTACCTTAGCCAGAAGATCAATTTGGTCTTCAATTAATGGTATTGGTTGGTGATCCCGTACTATGATCTTATTAAGACGCCTATAGTCTACGCATAATCTTTTCGTTCCGTCCTTCTTAGTCACCAATACAATTGGACTGGCATATTCAGAACTACTAGGCTTTATTATTCCTTCCTTTAGCCATTAGTCTATCCTCCGGTCCACTATGTCACTTTCAACCTTGGGTAACCGTCGAGGTGGTTGATGTATGGGTGTATCATCCTTTAAAATTATATTCATTTCGAAATCGAGTCTTTTTGGGTTTTTACTGACTTCGTATTGCGTGATTAGGGCCAGTAACTGTCTTCGGATTTGCGGTGATTGTATGTGATTAACTTGCACTTCCTGTTCATTGACCATGTTCACGCACTTGAAGGCTTCATTCTGTGAAATTGGTTTTATCAATATATTACCTGCTTTTATTTGCAATTGCACCTGATCTAACAATGTTTTTCCTAAAATGAATTCTTTAGGGAGTATATTTGCAGGTGCTACGTGAACTCTCTCTAGATAGCGATGATCATCGATTTGAAGCTCTACTTAAAACGATCCGAGAGTAAAAATTTCATTTGATCCTACTCCTCTAAATGCAATCGGATTATCAAGCTTCGGACTTCCTAAATATTGGTGCATATCTTCACGCAGGAAGGTGATATCGCTTCCTGTATCAACAAATGCTTTGATTTTATTTCCGTTTATCTGTATTTGCTTACACATGTCGCTTCTTATTTCTGCAGGCTTCGACAAGAGTGCGATTACTTGTTTGTTTCGTTTATTTGGACACTCAAAACTTTTATGCCCAAAATTATTGCAGGTAAAACACTTATTTCCATGATCTTTCTTAGGACATTTGTCAGCTACATGTCCTAAATTTCCACACTTGAAGCATCTAACCTGCGGTTTCCTATCACACCTTGTTATGCTCGTCGTTTTAGAACTAGTTCGTATCTTCCTTGATAGCGACTCATATAATGATAGCTTCTCCTTAAATTCGACTAATGTTGTGGCACCGTACGATATAATCTTATTTCGCTCATCGTCAATTATACCGTCTATCACATATTTAATAACTGCATCTTCTTCTAAGTCAGGTTTACTTCCTAACTCCCTAATTGCCAACAAATAATCGTGACATGTTTCGCTTGGAGACTTTTTTCTTTGCCTTAGCTTTTCGTGAATTAAAGCACTGTTTTCCTTTTGCTTAAATTCTTCACCCAAATGGGTTTTAAGTTCATTCCATGTATTTAAATTGCGCTGGCACCGCACAGCAAGTTTTACCGAGCCAGTCAGAAGTCTTTTCGCAAATACCACTTTTTCTAAATCTGACCAACCAAAAACCAGTGCTGCGCTTTCGAAATCACTTAACCAACTATGGATAGAATAATTGTCCTGACCGCTGAACGTGTTAAGCGAATTCTCAATATCTGCGAATGAAAACTTACACCTAGTGCTAGATTGTTGACTCCCAACCGAACGTCCTAAATCTCCACGATTTGGCTCTGAATATTTGTCTTTTACACTACTATTGTCACTTCTTCCTAAAGTATCTAGCATAGCACGCATTGTAGCATTTTGCTCCTCAATCCGCTTCATGAGATCTTTAATGGTTTGCTGATACATTGAAATATCCTCATCAACATTTCTACTATCCCAGCCTTCTTCAATCCTAGTACTTTGTCTTTGTACTCTTTTTCTACCCATTACTAAAATATTCTAATGCCTAAAAATCTGTTACCAAAATAGCCTAATTAAATCTATAAAATAAGCAACGCTTAAATATATATTTTGTTTTTTATAATTCAAAAATAATCCGTCACATATAACCTTACTCCAACTTGATAGGTTTAGAGTATACCTATGTGCACTTCTTTAATGATTTGTTTAATAATAATCTTCATTTCATGAAATAGAATATAGTTCGAAATAGCTTCCAATATTTCCGTTCTAGAAGCAAATCTGTCAAACGTCACAACTGTAGTAACCGGAATGTTGCAGTAACTTCTTCCTGCATAAACATCATAAACAAAATTGTTCCCGCAACTTATCTCAACAAACTTCAGCAACATGAATTTTATGCAAACCTTTTAGTTACGCATAGCTTCGTAAATTACTTCTGCTGGATTGCACAAATTATTGCACTACTTCTTTAAGCCCTAGCAATTACCCTATTTCTCTATTGTCATGCACTGTTTATAAATTTTTTATATTTTCTGCATGCAGAATAATTAACAAAAATTACTTCCCTCTCTAGCTCTCTGACCCTGCAGAAACTAAATATATTTAATTTAAATTTAAAAATTCCAATTGCATTTAAAAATGCATTTGCATGTTGTACCAAATTGCAATTTAGCATAAATTGCAATTTCTTATCAGACACACATACATTCGCACTGTATACCTACCAAAAAATGATACAAATCATATTTCATTTTTTTCGTGCTCATGATGTACATAAAATAAGTTGCATTCTGTCACGTATGATCTTGGATCGTAAAGCAAAATAGCTTTTTACGAATATGTGGGTACCTGGGAGCAGCAAAGCCCAATCCTCGAGGAGTTTTTCTGTCTTCGTCGATCAGAATAGTCCGAGAGTTTTTGACCAAGATATTTTGGAAAAGATAGTTCGGTATTGTTAAGATTATTTGAAGAATATAAGTTTGATATATATTTTCAAGTGATAAAGATCGTTTTATGATTATTCAGAATAAAATAAGTTTAGTTACAGAGTGGTATAAAATGTGTAAAATATATAGAATTATATAACCAATAATAAGTGTGAAAAGCAAAAATTCAGTGTTTTTATTGGTAATGAAGGTACTTCTCAAAAGATAGGTATTCTCTTTTAAGAGCACGGCACTCTGCATTAGAACACCATTTGTTTTGCAAGCCTGTACCTAAATTCATACTCATATATTGATAACACAATAGCTCACCTTTGTAATCTAGAAACTGAAATATTAGATGTCCCCTCTTTAGAGACTTCCCCAAATTTTTTGTTGCCAGCTTGTCGCGTCAGCGCCATTGTGTTAAGTAATATGGGACTACCATATATTCGAATCATTGACAGCAACCAAATTACGGCGACATTGTCGTGTCGCTCTCATGGTGTAAGTCCTATTTAAGACTCCAAATCGCGAAACATTTTTGGTGAAGGTGCTTCCACAGTATATATTTACGCTATGACCTAGATAACGCACACTGTCTTAAAAAAAATTGCATTTTTCTAAATTTATCTTCATATTGTATTCGTTTGTCTGCCTTTTACTTGGATAACGAAATCTTTACAATCCTCTCGACTAAACCCTCCAATTAATATATCGCCAAAGTAACATGAAGCATGAGGAATACATAGTAGAATTTGGTCCATAATTTATTGGAATATGGATGGAGAACCTGCATCTCCGAATGGTAAGTCCGTATATTGATACAGACCTTTATGTGTATTTATAATTACGTATTCGCGGGATGATTGCGATAATTGAATTTGTTGGTATGCTCCCGAAAAATCCAAAACACAAAAACCATTGCAGTTCCCTAAAATAGCGAATATGTTATCTTGTTGAGGTAGAGGGTAATGTTCCGTTTCAATAAACCAATTTATCCTTACCTTGCACTAAATACATATTCCAATATTTTGTCCAGGTTTTGATATTATTACCACAGGAGACGCGAACCGATTGGAGTTCACAGGTATTAATATACCTTCCATACACAACCTTGTTAACTCATTTTCAATATCTTCTCGTACCTTATATGCATGCGCGTAGCTAGGTAGCGGCACGGGTGGGCACGGCCCAGCCCAGTGAACCCGAAACGGCCCCGGCGCCCCCTCCCCCAGAAACTCTAGGTAGAATAAAAAATTTACAGCTTAGAAAAGATTTTAAGGAATCATATGTATTAGATTTATTTGTACTGTTTAATATTGTATAAAAAAAAAGAGCAATTTAAAAATTAAAAAAAAAGCATTTCCAATTATATACATAAAATAAAGCACAAAAATATACCGAGTTGTACAACACTATATATTTTAATACAGTTTTCAGTCTATTAGGCATTGATTGCAAACGTTTTTTTGTTAAGTCAGGACTTATTTTGTTCCACTCTTCTTGAAGATGTTGTTATACCCTAGATGAAATCTAAAGAGTATACTAAGTTTGTCATTCCATTTGTAACGCACATAAATAATGCTGTAGACAAAAATGGAGTGGACACCCACGCATAAAATAAAAAGTTATTTTGATTTTTGCATATCCGTCTGTCCGTCCGTCCGTCCGTGCGCATGATAACTCGAGAACGCGTATATACTTAGAGAGCTGAAATTTTGTACACGTACTTGTTTTTTACGGATACTGTGAAAACGATCAGTCCTAAACATTTCTTCAGAATATCAAGTCCTATAAAATTGGTTATAATCATTTTTTGTGTCCGATAAACCGTTCTAGAAATATATGCGAAAAACAACTGCAAAAATCAAAATTGCTCAAATGGGTGACCTTACGAAATTTCATACGGCATTCATCTCTAGGGTATCATAAGAATTGGTCTTAGACCAATTTTAGCTTTTTTACTGGTTTTAACATACTTTTGCTGGAAATGTTTTGTTGAGTTAAGGACCATTTTAATTCTGCTCATAAATGTTTTATGCGATTCATGCCCGGCGACTGAGGAGGTGTTCGCAGTTATTTACGTACATTATAAAGTAGCCATTCCTTCGTTTTTCTGGCACAATGTTTAGGACTGTTATCTTGTTGGAAAACAACATTATTTTCTAATCCTAACTTTTCTGCAGTGAATTTTAAATTATGCTTTAAAATATTGAGATAAGCATTTTGATCCATCATTCCATCAATGAAAGAAACACTTCCAACCAAATACCAAAATAGCACCACCTCCATGTTTAACGGTTGGTTGCAGGATTTCTTTGTTGAACTCAGTTCCTGGCTTTCTCCAGACAAATTGTTTCCGAGATGAGTTAAGTATTTCAAATTTACACTCATCGCTAAAAATGACAGTATCCCAAAAGCTTTAAGCCTCATGAACAAATTTTTTAGCGAACTTGATTCTCTTTTTCCTATTTGTTTCATATTCACGGTTTTTTTTTGTTGCAATCCGTCTACGGTATCCGCTTTTCCTTATCGTTCGGCTCACTGTTTCACTTATATATTTCCAAGTACTTTCGCGAACTTCTGCGCATACCTCTTTAGCACTAGTATGAGGATTCACCTACGCTCGCTTCAAAATTTTTCTTTCTTCTCTGTCATTTAGTATCCTTGGTCGCCCCGTACGCGGTTTATTTAATAATAAATACCAACACTTTTATACTTATTAATAATGTCTTTTACTGTACTTCGCGGTATTCCAATCTCCTATGAAATTTTTGGTTGCGAATACTCTTTTTCAGGAAAAGAAATTACCAATTTTCTCTCTGGTGAACTCGTTTCATGCTTTTTTGGATTTTGGAAATTTAAATGTTTAAAAAAGAAAACTTATTTAAACGAAAAATACGATAAACTAATCATTATGCTGAGACGATACTCTGCATACACATATTTGTCTAAAATTTCTTGGAAATTTACCCTATTTCGTACATGATCACTTCATGGACGGATACTTTTGTGCCTTTGTTTTGTGAGTTGATTCATCATTGTTAGTTTTCTCTGGAATTTATTTATTACATATTGTTTTTGAATGTGAGAAGACATACTCGTAGTACACATGTTGGAGATTATAAATGTATAATTTTTAAATTACTAGCAAATGAACAATCTATTAAATTACATGCAGTTTGTCGGGAAGATCAGATGGGCGGCTACTTTTATGACTAATTGTATATACAAGTCTAAAACGTGGTTATATAAGTGCCGATTCCAGATACTTGTATCTAAGTGTAAACTCACCTTAACAATGCTTTGACTTTCTCCATTTCGACCGACTGATAATAGATCCATCAGAATTATTGTCAACTCAACATTTTTCCATTCTAAAGCCTTGATTTCCAATAGAATGCGGTGGCGCAATTACAATTGTGCCGCATTCTCTTGAAAACCAAGGCTTTAGCATAATGCGACAACGCACTATACTGTTTACGTAGAAACAAACCCCTCAAGAAGAAGATTTGCATGTCTGTAGACGGTTATTTTGTTATTGTTTCCTTTTTTGTAAAAATTTATATCTATTAGCTCTGATATTTTTTGTATAAAGTGATTGGGTTTAGCCGCGAATTGTTTCCTTTTCATGTGGAGTTTTAATCCTAGATTCCCTGAATAGTCGGTGGTTTGAATGTGTTACTAATCTGCTGACATCGCCTCTTTGTTGAGGCTTTTGAGTTCATTCGTGCTTCGTGGGACCTCGTATACAGGTGGATTGATTTTGAATTGAGTAATTCACTTTCATTTCGCGTGGCTAATAAGTATAAAGTTAATATTCTAAAAATTATATACATTTTCCTGATTTTTGAGGTTATCTTTCTTTGCGCCTTTCTCATTATAATTTTAAACTTTAGTAAGTGCCATAAAGCTTAACCAACCAAAGGCACCGTTCTTATTGCATCGCATACTCGATCCTTTCGTTGAGCTGGACTTTCACATCCATTCTCACAACCATAATCGATAAAACTGAACTACATATCAGAGATTTACAATACACGAAAATCAGCAAATTTATGAAGCTAATTGTGAATTATAAATCTCATTAATTGTAGCATCATAACATAAATTGTCTCCAATTATACTGCCAGTTAGATAAAATTAATTTAATTTGTTTGTAATGGCACTTTGCAGAATCTGCTGCACTAATATCAGTGGCAAAGGGGTAGATTGTGATGGAATTTGCGGCAATAGTTTCCATGCTACATTCTTGAAGCGAAATGCTTCGTTTTCTGGTTACACCACCTGTAGTGAATGCTCTGATATCAAGCATTGTCACGTCTTAAGACTTATGAAAGCTTCTTCGGAAGCAATCTCTGGGGACCAGTCTTTTATGCTTGATAAAATCAGTCGGTTTTCTGCTGATCTTTCTAAATTTCAAAAATTTTATGACGATGTACACATCCTGAACTGTAAGATGGATAATCGTCTCAGCCTGCCTGGTATGTTAAATTCCAAAACGGTTGCGATACTTGAAAAGACTCATCACATTTCATCAAAAATTTCTCTTGAATCGAACAGCTTAGACGATCTCAACTCTGTAGTAATAACGTGTGACGCGCCTTTTACGTCAAGTGCTCATAGTGGGCTAGTTACACCTATCATTGAGGATATCAAGCGCACTATTAAGCAGGTCAAGGGCAATATAGGTTCCTCCTCATCAGCCGTTTTGAAGAATTCTGCGCTTCTGGGTTCCTTGGCGCATGATATTGGTAACTTAGCTTTAAGAGAGTCTCGCAGATCTGAAAATCTACTTCCTGAACCCCAACAATCTTCTCATACTCAGCAGGACTCGTATGTTTCAACTCCTCCCTCCTCTGTGAATATTTCGTCAAAGAAGTTAGCCCGTCGCCGGAGACAAAGGAACTAACGCAACCGCCCAAATAACATTCCGACTGCCTTCCATTCGACATGAGGTTTCTCTGGTTACTAATGGAGCCCCCATTGGCAGCGTTTTGTCTACTGGTGGAGATAATGTGTAATCTTCGTTAGCGGACAGGTCATCTGACTGGGGGATGAAGTTTTCCGTTTCGGATGTCGGTGTATTACGGTCTCTTTCAGCTGTGGATAGTGCCCACACCAATGATACTTCGCCTGTGGGAATTTGTATTGGGGCCTCTTTGATAACGGTACCAAAACCTACGTGTGTTTTCATTACCCATTTCTCTCCAGAAACGTTGTGTGAGGACATATTGAGGTATTTGAAGTCCAAAAATATCGCAACAGATAGTATTTTTTGCCGAAAATTAGTAAATGCTCTAAACCGGTTGCATCCTTTATGTTAACTGTCTCAGTGGAACTGCAGGACAAGTTATTGGATCCAACATTTTGGCCCTCTGGCGCTTTTACTAAATTATTCATACCTTCTGGGCGCCAAGGTCGTAATACAGCGATAATCCAAAAACCTCAAATCTATTTCGTTCTACTACCAAAATGTTAGGGGGATTCGTACAAAAACTTCACAAATCTTCAAATCCTCTCTTGCAACTGATTTCGATATAGTTGCTTTCACTGAAACATGGCTGCATCATGGTTTCCGCGATGCCGAAATCTTTGACAATTCGTATCAAATTTTTAGAAGAGATAGATATACTGATTCTGAAGCACGTGGCGGTGGGGTACTCCTCGTTTGTAAAAACCACTTCGATTGCAGCCAAATTCAGCTCTCCAGTTTCTCCAACACTCTTGACATCGAACTTATAGCTCTTAAGTTCTCCCTCTTAAAATATGACTTATACATAATTTGTTGCTATATTCCTCCAGACTCCATAAATATTGTCGATGACAAAGGTCAAAATATTTACGACCTACTTACTTTAACATCTAATTTTATCCATGGTAAGATGGAACCTATTCACGAATTACTACTCATTGGTAATCTTAACTTACCCAATATTCAATGGGTACTTAATGAAGAAGACGATGACTATCTTCTACTTCACAACTTGACAGCAAGAGAATCACTTTTCCTTGACACTATTTCATCTCTTGGTCTCAGCCAAATCAGTAATGTTAAGAATTGACATGGATAGGCAGTTAGATCTGGTATTTTCTACTGACGCGGATAACTTTTTAGTTGAACCTAGCCCCGTTTTAATTTCTACTCTTGACAAATACCACCCCCCTATACTAATTACGTATTCCTATGAAACCGAAATCTTGACATATTGTGACGAAACACAATACTTTCTCAATTTTAGAAAAGCTGACTTCCCGGAACTTTCTAGTAGACTTCCCGCAATTGATTTCAACACATTACTATCTTGTCATAGTGTTGATGAAAATGTTTCTAAGTTTTACATAATTCTTTTTGATCTATTCTCTTCTCATGTTCCCCGCGAGCGCCAGCGGTTGCATAAAGCATCACCGCCCTGGCTCAATAAAGAACTGAAACGTCTTAAAAATAGAAAGAATAAAATGTGGAAAAGTTATATGAGGACAAGGATATTATAAGTCATAACAACTTCCTCGCATCCTATAATGAGTTCAAAGAACTTTCTTCTACACATTATGATGAATACGTCCAAAGCGTGCCAACGAAATTATTTAGTGACCCACGCATCTTTTTCAAGTTTATTAATATGAAGAAAAAAACCGACAACTACCCCAATACCATGAAGTATAAAGATACTGCTAGTGATGATTCGTCTGAGATTTGAAATATATTTGCTTCATTTTTTGACAACGCATTTGACTCGTCAAATTTTCAACCTCTAAATAGCAACTTCGATCATATGAACGACTCCCATAACGTTTCATTCACTGTCCCTTCCATTTCACATGAGGATATACTTGATCATATTTATGAGCTTCCTAATGACTTCACAACGGGGCCAGATGGGATCCTTCAGCCTTTTTTATGTCTTGCTGCCTTGCCCTGGCAGATCCGCCAAGAATTATTTTCCAAAAATCGCTCGATACCGGTTGTTTTCCGCAGCTATGGAAAAATTCCTTTATCATACTTATCCACAAAAAAGGTGGTAAAAATGAAATTTCTAACTATAGGCCTATTGCAAAATTATCTTGTACGCCTAAATTATTCGAATCCATCATGTACTCTCAGCTATCAATTTCCTGCAAGAGTTTGCCTAAATTGTTCGAATCCATCATTTACTCTCAGCTATCAATTTCCTGCTTTCTTCTAACCAACATGGGCTTATTTCGGGCAGATCTACAACCACTAACTTGTTGGAATTTGGCTCGGATACCATTGGCGGATTTGAAAAGGCTACCAGATGGATTGTATTTATACAGACTTTAGTAAAGCATTCGACAAGTTATCTCACTCCGTGATATTCTTTAAAATGGAGAAGTATGGGTTCCTCCAACATTTCTAAAATGGACGGAGTCTTATTTAGATAACAGAACTTACCAAATCTTATTCCGGCATTCCATCTCTAAAATCTTCATGGCTTCGTCTGGCGTGCCTCAAGGTAGGCACTTGGGCCCGTTGTTCTTTATTCTATCTATTGACGACAATGTCTCTGTTTGAGGCACTGAAAAGTCTTGATACTTGCTGACGACATTAAGCTTTTCGCTCAGATTAAATCTGTTAGGGTTTGTGAACAGGTACAGGCTGACCTTCATAAATCTTACGACTGGTGCAAAAGTAATAATTTGGCACTCAATATAGACAAATGCGAGGTTATGACTTTCCACAGAAATCAGAAACCAATCACTTATGATTACGAGCTCTCCAATTCCTCGATTCGCCGTGTTGGCTTTGTCTGTGACTTGGGTGTCAAATGTGATCAAAGATTGAATTTTATCTCCCATATAAACTACATGGTATCAAAGAGTAGCTCTATGCTGGGTTTTATAAAACGTTGACCCCGAGAGTTTTCGAATCCTACCGTAACTCCGCGTCTGTACACTTGCTTTGTGAGACCACTGCTTGAATACGCTAGCCAGGTCTCGTCTCCATTTTACGGTACACATATCGACCGTATCGAGTCTGTTCAGCGGAACTTCCTACGATTTGCTCTCAGGCACCTACCTTGGAATAACGCATTAATTGTTCCACCTTATGAGGATGGGTTGAAGCTTCTAAGTATGCACTCGCTTGTGAAACGTCGCATTGTTGCCGATGTAACTTTTGTGCACCAACTCTTAAACGCGAATAGTGACTCTCCTCTGTTACTTAACAAAATCTCTTTTCGCGATAGTAGACACAATTTGAGAAGGCTACCTCTGTTGTATGTTAACCCCTCAACGTCTAACTTTAGCATGTACGAACCTACTAATGGCGAACCTAATATGGCTGAGAATTTTGTTATAGACGTTTCTAAACATGTTTTAAAAAAACATCTATATAATATTTAAGTTTTTGTTATATTTAAATTTTTTGAAATTTTTGTTGTTATGTTGCATGTCATTTTATCCGGTGTTCGGTTTATAATAATAATACTTTTTTTATGTATATATGAATCTTTTTTTATTGGCTCTTTGGCTCTTTTAAAAATTTCTTAAAAATACGTGGCAAAAGGCTTTACAAAGTGTAAAAAAAAGACGCTAGCTAAACTAAGTAAATGGTATAAAAAGTCAATAGGGACAAAAAATAACATTAAAACTATTATAACAAATAGTAAACATCAAAAAAGACACAAAAATGTAAAACAAATGACACAAAATTCTCAAAAGAGACTAAAAAACGGACACAAGAATTTTGAAAAGATCCAAAAGATGTACAAAAAATTTAATAGTCCCAATTTTGACAATTGGGGAAGTGGCAGTTCCAAGAAGTTCCAAATTTTCAAAATAAATTAATAAAAATGTCCCTAAACGAGCGAATTTCAACAAAAAAATGTGCAATTTAGAACCGAAAACGAAATCGAATTCAAAATAAATCACCGAACGAACGAAAAATTTACGCGATACCGCTATAGAGTCCCGCGAGAGCAGCCTGTAGTATCATAGACCTCTACAAACTGCTCTCATCATCCCTCAAGCTTAGCATCTCTAACCGAGTGCTTGTCCTTCCCACAGCACTTGCAAGGATTCCTAACCGAGGAGAAGCCCCGTGGACTAGTGTTGTAAATGCTGTGGCCTGCTATCACCAGCGAAAGACAAGAGCTCCGTCCTGCACCGACGATAGTGGTTGCCATGTGAAGTTGAATCTGCCTGCGTTCATTGCCAGATATTCAAGACGTAAACGTCTCTTGAACCTGTCAACGAAGTGGCGCTTAAGTGCGTGTGCGTGGTGTTGTGGGTCAGTGTTCTGATTCCCATCTTCGACTCTCATTTAATAGAAGTGAATTGTAGATTTGGCCAGTGTCAACACAAAGCTAATCAGACAATTCACCCGACTACAAACCTTTGGTCCCCATAAAAACGATGTCCTAGTAATGCCGAAGTTCGGGTGGATCAACTGACACATACCACGTACAAGATCCATTAGACCCTGCAAAGCCGGACAAGTGAAGAACCTGTGAAACAGGGTGCCTTCACAAGCACAAACTGTGCAAATCCTTTGAACCCGGAGGTAAATATGTGACAACTGATTAGGATGCACAAGTCTGTGATGCAGCAATTTGAATGCTACATCAGCATCTTTGTAATTAGAAGGATAACTGTAAACTACTCTGCAAGTTATCCCTCCTATCACGCCCATATTCACCCCGATATGTGTTCGCCATCTGTTGTATCCTGTATACTCCGGAGGTCTTATGGACATAAGCACGTCATGGAGCATACGTGTTGTAAGTGTGCTGAAATGTGTGTGTGGTGGTCTGTTCACAACAAAAGCATCTTCCAACTCAATGCTAGGGTCACTGGTCCCAAGTTGGCGAAATCTCTCCCGCGCAGAAGCAGCCAGTTCGTGTAGTTGTGAATTGTTAGTGTTTATTAGACAGTTTCCAGAGATATCAATAACATCTCCGAGAACTGTCAGTGTATGCGTGTCAGCTTCAAAACCCCGAGCAATACTGAACACTGAATCTATTAATTCAGGATTAAACCTGATTGGAATCGACGCGAATTGCGTGTACCTTAGAGAATTCCACTGAAGGTGAAATGCTGGCCTGATTCTGCCCCAGGTCTGAATCGTTGAGATTAGATCCTGTGGCCAGTCACGAGGATAAGGTGGTCGAACCGAGAGTAGGTAGTAATACTCCCCTATGCCGATCCCTCCCAGTACATTCACCCACAGTTGAGAAATCAAGGCAACTCTCTGGCAAAACAGTCGTTGGAATGCACGCACTTGCAGACACCTTGATTTCACAACCAAGTTAGTGAGACCTGATCCACCCATCTTGACTGGCAGACAGAGCGTGCTTTCAGCAACCCATCGTCTTTCGCACTAAAAGACGTCTATCGCTTTTGCTTGAAGAAGACCTACGAAGCCTTCATCAAACGTCTCAGACTTTAGCAGATGAACGATGGACGAGGTAATCAAATAGTTTATCACGACTGACCTTTCCATTAAGGATAATGGTAACAGTCGACTACGCCATGCGTTTACAGCTCTAGAGAGCTTCTCAAGAGCGATGCGGCTATTATTTGATTTACTCTCGCGTCCGATATACACACCTGAATACTTCAGGCAAGTATTAGTCCATTGGATGATCAGTGGAGTATCTGTACGATCTCTCCACCTTCCACACCATAATCCTTGACACATTCTAAGGTTGATTTTAGCGCACGCTATACGTTCGAACTGTTCGAAAACAGCACGAGCGACCGGAAAAGCTTCATCTCTTGTGACGAAAATAGACAGATCATCCGCATACGCCAATATAAGAGGCCTCACATTGGTATACGACAGATGAACCGTATACTGTCCGAGCATTCGACGAAGATTCATCAGTAGCGTCTCCAACGAAAGATCATAAAGCATACCTGACAATGGACAGCCCTGTCTGATACCTCGATGAAACGAGATAGGAGCCAGAACTTGTCCTTGATGCTTAATCAAAATCGCTGAATCTCTATACAGTTTCCCGGCGACATCGAGCGACATCGAGTGCGGAAACCCAAATGCCTCGAGAACAGTCAAGAGATACTCGAGCGAGACACTATCTAAAGCCTTTTGCTGGTCAAGTGAAATCATGGCCATTTATGTACCTGTCTGTTCATGTTAGGCAAACAAATGCTTGGCTACCGCGATATTATCGTAGATACTACGACCAGGTACACAATAGGACTGTTCCGGGTGTATTACCGAAGCAATCACTGAGCGGAGTATCGCCCCTAATGCTTTGCAGACGATTTTGTAGTCTACATTGCATAGGGTTACTAGCCTCCAGTTCCCCATCCTCTGCAAATCTCCCGGCTTTAGAATCAAGCGCATAACAGATCTCCTCCAACTAGAAGGAAAGTCTGAATGTGTCTCAATCGGCGAATAGAAGACTTCCAAAAGGTCAGGAATTAATAAATCCCTGAAACGTATGAAGAATTCTGTAGTCAAGCCGTCATAACCAGGTGAAGTTTGTCGCCTTAGATCCTTTTTCACAGCAATCATATCCTCCAATGTGATTATAGTATCCAGGAGCTCCTTACTGTCTTCAGAGAAAGTGGTAATATTCTCAAGAAATCTATGAGTGGTCGAGGATGTTGTCGACGTCGATTCAGAGTAGAGACTACTGTAGTAGTCTCGAATATATTCTGATAGCTGCTGTCCGTTGAGGACTTGTCCAGATTCATCAATTATCGATTCGACCTCACAAGAAGCAGTAGGACGTCTATTCGCCTGAAAGAAGTACTCGGTTGGAGAATCTCCATCTCTCAGCCAGCGCGATTGGCCGCGCAGCACAAACTCCAAGCTGTGCTCGTAAGTCTGTGTCGCCAAACGTTCCTTTATTCCATTGAAATAAAGAATTAACCCCGGCTGAGTTGGGAGAAGAGCTGCCACCCGAGAGACCTCCGTCGATAAGCTAGAAGCTTGATAGCCACTTCGATTGAAACTCGTCTCGATAAAAGACCGAATCTGGAGCTTTCCAACATCCCACCATTGACTAAAAAAAGGAAAGTCAGCTTTCCTCTCTTGCCAATCGTGCCAGAAACTCATTGATGCACTGCTCGGAATTCAGCAAATAGTTGTTGAATATCCAGTATGCAGGTCGTCTTTCAACTAGAGTGCTGGTCGCCACTACAAGAAGATGATCACTAATCGAACGCACTTCATGAGTGACACCAACGAAATATTCTAGTATTCCAGGTGAGACGTAAAGTCTATCAATTCTGGAGCCTGCGAGACTTCCATGGATATTTCGCGAGACCATCGTATATGATCTAGTCGTAGGATGCATCCAACGATAGATATCCACGAGTCTGAACACACCGACAAAATTCCTCAATCGAGTAGCATTGACAGAGTTGAACTCAACTCCAGAGTGCCGATCCATTGAGGGATTCAGAGTGCAGTTGAAATCACCTCCGAGGAGAGTTTCACCGCTAAAATTCACCAGACAGGACTGAACACTATCAAGAACTTGTCTTGTAATGTCCTGGGCACGAGGAAGGTACACGTTTACTACCTTGATAATTTTGTCTTGAATGACAAAGTCCAAGGAAGAAGCGAAGCCTGGGAAGATATCTGTATAGACAGGAGACGATAGTGTAAATTTGTTGGATACAATGATTGCCACCCCTGAGACTCGGCGAGGCGCAGGTATCGCAAACATTGCATAGCCAGTGTGTAAATAAGCACAGCGCTCAAGTTGTGTCTTGTGTAAAGTTCGTGTCCTGTAGAAGCGTGATGTCTATATCGAACATTTTGACATGTTCGATAGTGCTGTGTAACCTTGTATGTACACTTAAACCCCCGGTGTTGATAGAAGCTATCTTACACATTCAAAGAGATAAGAAGCTCAAACGATGAATGTTCGACATCTACTGACGAGGAGAATCGGCCAAGCGATGCTCCTGAACCAACTCCTCCAAATTCTTAAGGAGACGATTTAAGCGAGCTACATGGTTGTACTTCCTCCTCTTCTTGGACTCCTGTTGTAGGATTCGAAGGTGAGGAAGTAACAACTCTGCCCTCTCCAGCTCCTTTATAAAAATGCTCCAGATTTTGTCTGAGTTGTTCTTGTACTGGAGCTGGGCAAGAATTTCGGAGATCTTCTCCCTAGGAAGGTTTTCCATCCCCTTCGAGACTTCAAATTGGCTACCAGTCAAAATGAGGCTCTCACCCGACTCGTAGCCACCGAAGCTCGAAAGAGCAGTCTCATCCAAGCCGGCCATGTCGCAGTCCGAAAGCTGCTCAAGAGATGCTTCCACCTCCCTTACAGTCAGCTGACAGAGTGCGTGGAGTCAATCCGATCGGACGTTGCCTTGTGTTATAGATCAATTAAATCCATTTAAACATATCCAATAAATTAATTTAAATCAAGTGATAGTGTTGTGCTAAACATTTTCAATATAATCAATTACCTACTATAATTATTTAAATTCCGACGCGACCGTTAAATTAATAAATAACGAAAATAAATTTTATCCGCCAAGTGAAGGGCTCTTCTATGCCCTATCAACATTCAATAAGCCAGCAGCACGGTAACGTTTCCTTTCCGTCTCTTCATCTGTGATCAGTGCAAATTCATTAGCACTTGTCACTGATCAGCAATCCGGGTGCACCCAGCTGTGGTCATTGAACTGCACGGTCTGAGGTATTGAAAGCAGCAGTAGGCATAACACTATTGTTGTTTTTTTTACCTCGCTGTGTCGTCGACTGCTGGTGGTGGCGCCCGAATATTTGTGTTGTTGTGTGTCGCTTTTTTTTCTTTTTTGCTTTTTTGTTTTTGCCTTCAGCATGCAGAATTTTATTTTAGATTTCTGCAACATTCGCGGATTAAGAGCAAATCGGTTTTCGGTGTACTGCCACCTTAATTCAAAACAACCGGCAATTCTTGCGCTAAGTGAAACCAAGGTCGTTTCTGATGGTGATATTAATCACTATCACGTCCCTGGTTACAGCTTCGTGCCTCTTTTTTCTCACCATAGAGAGATCGCAGTATATATGCGGAATGATGTGGCCTTTACCATTCTTCAAGATTTTCCTTCTGCCAACCCAGAGTTTAACTATATCTGGATTAGGTTCAAACTTCACAAGCACATCATTTACTTCTGTTTCCTTTATCGCAGCCCAAATATGTCTGATGACGACACGGTATCCGTATTTGACAATATCTCCAACAATATTGATCAATTGCTTTGTGTCTCCCCCTCTTCCGAAATCGTCCTGGCAGGCGATTTTAATGTCCATAATATACCGTGGCTCAGACATTCTTCTACCACAAGTCCTGCGGGCCATTTCGTTGAACTCTTCTGTGAATCGTTTAATGTACAACAGCTAGTGGATGCACCAACGCGAATTCCCGATACAGCTGGTGATAAAGCTAATTTACTCGACTTATTTCTAACATCTCATCCGGACAAATATTCCATCTCAGTCGGTTCCCCTCTCGGAAATTCAGACCATTGCTTAATCACGGCTCAATTTACCACCTCAAACCTGTGCCGCTCTACTTCTCCACCTACAAGTACGCTTCTTTGGCACTATAAGAATGCTGATTGGGAAAGTCTCAATAAGTATCTTAGAGAAATTGATTGGTCGGTCTGTTTTGCTTCGAGGGATGTTGATGAATGCACATTAGAATTTAGTAACATGCTAAATCTTGGCATGCGTGAATACATTCCGTATTCTTACAGCAGATCTCAACAACAGCATGATCGCTCCTGGTTTAACGATAAGTGCAACCAAGCTATAAAAGCGAAAGAGTCTGCTTTTCGCGCCTATCAATTGAATCCATGTCCGGAAATGAAACAAGTGTACAAGACTGCACGGAACACCTGCAAGTCCATTATCCAGAGAGAAAAATTTTTTTTTTACCAGAATATTAGACAAAGAATCCTGGCGAGCCGCAAAGGTAGCAAAGGCTTCTGGTCCCTGGTAAAAACCATCAGGAACAACTTCACCAGTTCCTCTATACCTTCACTACTTAATAATGGTGAAGTGATTGTTGACTCCCTGGATAAAGCTAATATTTTAGCTGCTAGATTCGCTTCAAATTCTTGTCTTCCACCTACTTCACAAACACCTGTTTTGCATCCACCGTGTCAATGTGTACAAGAGCCAATACACGTTCGTACGAGGGATGTGTTCAGGGTCCTTAAGGGGATCAACGTCTCCAAAGCCGCAGGTCCTGATGGTTTTTCGCCCCTGTTAATTAAAAGCTGTGCCTCATCCTTGGCTAAACCTCTGCGCAAACTATTCTACTTGTCTTATTCGACAGGAAAATTTCCAACTGCTTGGAAGCTAGCTCACGTTCAGCCTATTCCCCAGAAAGGAGAGGGTAGCGATCCCTCAAATTATCGACCAATAGCGATCACTTCGATTCTTTCAAAGGTTTTTGAATCTATCATTAACTCAAAATTAATCTATCTAGAAACTAACCATCTCATCAACGATCGCCAATATGGCTTCCGAGCTGGACGCTCATCTGGAGACTTGCTGACCTTTCTTACGGAACGTTGGAACCGTAGTCTTCATAATTTTGGTGAGTCTAAAATCGTTGCCCTATACATTTCAAAGGCCTTTGATAGAGTCTGGCATCCAGCCCTTTTAGCCAAACTTAAAGCACTTGGTCTCTCCCCTCCTCTTCTATTATGGATTGAAAGTTTCCTATCTAGTCGCCAAATACGTGCTGTATTAGATGGCGTTTCATCTGAACCGCATCCCATAAATGCCGGTGTGCCTCAAGGCTCTGTTATCTCTCCAACTCTCTTTTTAATTTTCATTAATGATCTGCTTTCCCTTACTTTCAATCCCATCCATAGTTTCGCAGATGACAGTACTCTTGATTTCGCTTACTCCTTTGACACTCTTGCGGAATCCAGGGGGAATGCCGCATGTGTTAAACGAGATTGCATGACTAGATCATTGAATAACGATCTTAACAGTATCCTCGCTTGGGGCAAAGCAAATCGTGTTGAATTCAATGCATCTAAGACCCAGAGCTGTCTCATCTCATTAAAACAAGATCATAACTTAACCACACCCGTTTCTTTTGATGGAGCATTAATTTCTTATTCACCGTCACTAAGCATTCTTGGCATTAATATTTCCAGTAAGTTAAACTGGACAGATCACATCTTCTCTGTTGCCAAAGAAGCATCGAAATGTCTTGGATTTCTGAAAAGGTGTAAGAAATATTTCACCCCGTCAAATCTAGCGCTCCTCTACAAGTCCTACATTAGACCTAGAACGGAATACAACTCCCATATATGGGCCGGGGCTGATCGCACAGCCTTAGCTTCATTGGATATTGTCCAAAAGAGAGCCTTCAAGCTCATTGGCGATTTGGCAATAACTTGTCATATCGACTCACTCGAGCACCGCCGCAATGTTGGATGCCTTTCGCTCCTTTATCGCTATATGCATGGTCAATGTTCTGATGAAATATCTAGTATAATCCCTTGTAGAATCATTCCTGCACGCAATACTCGCGCTGCAAACCGAGCACATCCTTTAAGCCTTAAATTACTTTCAGCCGTACAGTAAAATTTCGTGATGCTTTTTTATCCCGAACAGTGCGAATGTGGAACAGCTTACCATCTTCTGTTTTTCCTCCGGCATACAATCTGCGGAAGTTTAAGGGCGACATACATCGGCACCTCCGCCACTCTTCTCATATCCCCTAATCCTTTCCCTATCTCCTTCCTGCCATGCTGTGCTTTGCATCATAGGGTATCCCCTGAGCTTGGCTTAATAATATAAAAAAAAAAGAAAAAAAAAACCTTCGGAATGCCAGCTCCACTATTGTCCTCCTGCGAGTGGGGCCGCTTTGATGCGACTGGCTTTGCTGGCTCTGGAGGAGGCAGCATCACACGGTCAACTTTCTTCCTCCTCGTCCCCATTTTTTTCACTGGATGGCTAGTCGACGCCTCGTCGGAAGTAGCCCTGTTTTCACGTGCCGACGTGGCGCCGTTTACAGCCATAATTATTTTTGCCTCTAGGACAACTTCAGCCACCTCAACCACTGGCTGCTCCGAAAGCAGGCTGAGTGCCGGCCGCAGGCTCCTTCTCCAGATCCACTACTGTAGTAGTAGCTTCCTTCGAGGGAACCCTCGGTTCAGCCTTCTTCCCGCTTCTCCTGGGGCAGTCAGCAATAAAATGTCCCACCAAATAACAAGCATGGCATTTCGCTTCGGTGCCCACGTCTGTCCAGTATCTCGAGCCGGATATGCTCAGGTAAAAGCCTGACGGAAGCGTACACCCCTTATTCAAGGTGATGGACGCTTCCCGGCTAGTACCGAAGATACCCCGCCTGAGACCCTCTTCCCCAATTTTAATGGGAATAGCGCGAACGTTTCCATGAACCTTCCCGAATCTTCCAAGGAAATTCGAGAGGTCTTCATGTTGGGCTCGTATAGGGACCCGCGAAAACACGACCATCGTGGGGTTTTCTTTTAACGGGAATGGAACGAGATGCCTACCGTCCACCTCGTGGCCCTCAAGCATAAGCTTAGTGGTGCTTTCGAGGGTTTTGGTATACACCTTGACCATTCCTCCAGCTATAATTCCCATTGAGAAAAACTGTTCACAGGAGATGACGCGGAAGATTGCTTTCAGGTATGCAGTCTGAGGACATCCTCTGATGTGCTCAAGCTGCATCCCGTAGCTCTCGTCCTGCCACCTCCCGTCAAAGCAGCCCTGGAGACCCGCACTTGGAACCGCCACTTACCTGTGCATATGAGATCCCTGACTGTAATGCTGGCGATCGTAGTGCTGCTGCTTGTCTCCTGGTACTTGTGGCTTTTTCTTGGAGACGTTTGAAAAAAGCAGTGGCCTCATTACCAATCCGCTAGGCTTTGGCGCCGACGACGAAGCCTTTTGCACATCTTCCTTCAGAGTGGGATGTTGTCCTAGAGTCGAAGATGTCGACTCAGCATTTGCTGAAGCCGCAGCTACAGATTCTGCAGCAATAGCTGTAGTTTTTAGAGCTGGCACTCCCGACTCTTCTTAGACAGTCGGAATTTTCCAGGCAATTGCATTGGCCTCTTCACTTGAGCTCTTAATGGCCTCTTCACTTGGGCCCTTAATGGCCTTTTCGGTGGGCCCTTGATTTGTTTTGGAGAAAGACGAAGCATTCGTGCTCTTCTTACTCATCATCAGGCCCCCCAGAATCGCTGCTGCTACACGTACTCATATTAAGTGCGGCAGTAAATATTTTTATTTTTTCACAAGAGAATTTTTATTATTATTACTTAAATAAATTTTTCACTTCAAAATGTATAAGTTTACTGTCCAAACTAAAAAATTTCACAATTTTGACGTTGCCATGGCAACGATCAAAATTAGATTGAATTAATTTAATTAAATGTACAAACTGTCATTCACTTTCAAATTTTCACAGAATTAATTTATTTTTATTTATTTATTTATTTATCTTTTATTTTAAGCACTTTACAGAAACACTACTTGTATCTCAAGTACATACTAAATCACTTCACTTTTTCCGCAAGAATCGCTGTTTTTAGTTATTATTTTAGGGACCTCTATAGTGACACGTCCGCTATCTCCAGAAATAATAATAATAATAATAATGGTTTATTAAATTCAGAACAAGATAATTCCTTATGCTATAACAATCTAGCTAAAAAACCTACGATCGTGGCACCGAGGCCGTCTGTCGGAGTTGACAATCAAAAATTAAGGAAAAACTAAAAAGAACAATACAAGAAAAAATTGAAAAAGAGCAAAACAAAAATACAAAATAATAGTATTGAAAGAAAGAAGTATATAATACTCAGATTACTTAATAAACAAAGCAAATTCACAGTGATGCGCATACGTTTAATTTCCAACCTAGCAGTTAAATTCATTTATTAAAAAAGGTCTATATTTCCAAACCTTAGTAACAAAAAAGAAAAGATCATTGAAATCATTTTTGCCATTTAACGATTCAATTACCTCAATCTCACTCAACAAACTCTTCCCATAAACTGTAATATGAAACTCAGCCAAAATTGGGCACCTACCCAGAAAGTGCAATAAGTCCTCCTCGTCGTTCCAGTTGCATAACGAGCATAAGCTTCTTCCCTCTCTCCTCCATAGACTGGCATTCAACTCAACCAAGCCACCTCTAAAACTCATTATAGTACTTATTTTTTTTAGAAGAAAAGCCATCCTTAAGATAACTACTGGAGGAAAAATAGTGTAGCTTGTCATATAGCTCATGTCGAACAGTGGTTCTTGCCTTATCCACAGCCTTACGTCTAATCCATGACTCTTCTTTCTTAATAAGATTGAAAAAGATTCCCTTTATTGTAGAATACGTTTCTCTTTCAAAATTTAGGATAATGTTGTGTTTCTCCGAGATGTCTTGACAAGCTATAAACCAAAATATATTTTTTTCTATTACCTTATAAGCTAGCTGGCGAGGATGTCTATGACCTTTGTATGTATATAGCACCCTGCTTAAATAATCAAAGTGACATTTAAGCGTATAGATATATATACAGGGGAGTGCAGTCTCTAAGGTCAACATATAGTTTGGAGTTTGCCGCGGTAATAGTAACATTTTCTTTAAGAAGAATCGAAGGAGCTTTTCTATGGTATCATACAGTTGGAAGCCCCATACCTGAGCCCCATAGCATAAAACTGATCGTTGCACAGCGTAAAATAATTTAAGCTTATTAGAGTCTTTTGTCTCATTATTTCTAAGAAAATTGCTCCAAGTCAAGTTAATGCTAATTTTTGCAGATTGGAGGCGATGTTTAAAATTTGGTGTTAAGGAAAGCCTAGAAGGCAGAATAATTCCTAAATAAGTATATTCCTTAACTACTTCTAGCACTATATCGTCATTAGTCCAGTTTTCATGTCTTGTTCTTGCACCTCCTCCACACTGAAAAACCATAACTTTAGATTTCTCCAAGTTCACAACTAGATTCCATAACTTGCAATATTCTTTAACCTTATTAATCATTCTTTGGAGCTTAGCAGGGTTGTCCGCAAGAACAACAATGTCATCTGCACACATAAGGGTTTTAACTTCAATTTCGTCAGTAGATAAGCAATGCCGGTTCTGGTGCAAAATCCCATGTTATTTCTTATGGAGGTCCCAATTGACAAAATTGTTTCAAAGCTTAGAGTTCGAGCGCAATTTCCCATGTATTTTTAAAGGGGGGCCTGTGAATTGACAAAATTGTTTCAAAAGCTCTTCGTTAACGTCGACAAGCATAGGTTGTGCGTCCCCGCCCCCCTGAGCCGTTTCCCCTAGGCTAATGTCCCCGCCTCCTGGGCCGTTTCCCCTAGGCTAATGTCCCCGCTCCCTAAGCCGTTTCCCCTGGGCTAATGTCACCGACCCCCTAAGCCGTTTCCGGTAGGCTAATGTCCCGGCCCTCTCAGCCGTTTGCCCTAGGCTTTGCTAATGACTCCACTTAAAAGATTGATAACACTGCACAATATGCAAAAGCTATCAAAACAAAACGTTATTCACTCTCGCTGCTTCAGTATGTAGCTGCAGATTTTATTAAACCTGATTTAGCGCATAACAAGAACAACACATCACATCGTTCGTTGCCACTGCTGCTTCACCCAATTAAATTTGCATAATATCACAAAATTGCGACCGCGTCGGTATTGTGAGCGTGTGTAGGACTGGGAGATCATTGATAATTTATTTGTATGACTAGAATGGTATGAAGGTGTGAATGCAAACAAAAGCGGTTTGAATGAAAAAACAAAACAAAATTTGCCGGTATGTAAACAGTTTGACAATTCGGTAAACTTGACCTGTGAGCTGAAAGCGAAAGGTGGGCCATATTAATTTAATTTAATTTACCGATCCTTTGAATGCCACATCTTTATACTCACGTTTAACTTATATGCTCCTGCTACTCCACATTTAAAACCACTTCGTTCATCCAATTAAATTTGCATAACATCACAAGATTGCGACCGCTTCGGTATTGTGAGCGTGTGTAGCAATGGGAGATCAATGATATTTAATTATATGAGTAGAATGGTAGGAAAGTGTGAATGCAAACAAAAGCAGTTTGTATGAAAAACAAAAAAAAAGCTGAATCACATTGCCGGCATGTAAACAAGGGGCAGATTAAAAATGGCATTAATTGTAAAAACTAAGAATAAAAGCATACTGCCCACGTTTTATAAAGATTCTTTGTAGTTAAAAACCATCAATCTGGCTAAAGCAAAGCTACAACCGGTCCACGGATGAAATTTAAGGCTTTCGTGGTGATTTATGTTGTGTGCCATACTAGCAATAAAATTTTGGTGATAATCAAACAATTCTTTGATTCAAACTCGTTCTTCACGTATCGAAATTTTGTTTATACATGTGGATCACGCTGATTAAAAAATGGAAATAATTAGCATGTTGTGCACATCTTTGCGACCGGCATCATAAAGTATATGTGATGGGGCTGTTGCTCGTTAAAACCGTGAAAATTTTGAAATAAAAGCTGAGACTACTTTGAAATAAAAACTGGTGGGATATTCGCAATAAAACAGATAAAATATATCAAGGTAGCAAGATTATTAGAATTTTCCTAAAGTTGACAAAATTTCCAAAGCATTTTTAAATCTTTGTCTACCAAAAATTAGGGAAATATATAAATATAATTCGAGATTGATGAAGGAAAATTTTCATTCATTAAATTCCTAACGATTTGCTACCCAATTATAAAAATTCTCAACACCGATATATTTCTTTTAAGAATTCTTTTCAGAATTTTTCTTGTTCGAGGGGTATCCCATTCACAACAAGAACGGAATTGTTGTACATAAAACTTTAATTTCCAAAATTTCTGTGCGTTAGATTAAAATTCTAGTTCCTTGCAATTAATATTTAAAATATTCATGCGCGTGGGTGTGGGTAATTAATATAAAAATTATAAGTATGCTAATATGACAATATGCACAACATAACAGCTACCTACCAATTGAATATCAAATAAAAACTGGGCGTTAAACAAATATTTGCATATCATATTTTCTGAACAAAATGACATCAATTTCCAAAGTAGGAAGGTAGCATAAACAAAAAGCATGACCTGCCACAATAACGAAAAAAAATGTGTCAGATTGCCAGTATGTAAACAAGGGCTCGTACCGGTAAAAACAGGTTGACGATTTGGTGAACATGAACTGAAAAAACATGAAATGTATGCCATTTTAATTTGAAATATTTTATTTTTGGATCATCTCTTGCATATTATAAATAAAAACATCAACATTAATTGAAAAAAATTTAAATAAATAATGCACACCTACTGCTCGCGTTTCAAAACGATTATCTTGAGATTAAAAGTCGGTTATCAAGATTTAATTTGCTTTCAGAAACGTTTTGTAGATTAAAAATAAAAAACTCAGCTGTGATGAGGCCGCTTCTCTGTAAAAGCAAGAAATAATCTAGAATAAGAGATGATTTGCTTTTGTTTAAAACAGTATTTGCAAATTCTGTATGCATATATACATATGTGGAGAACTAAAAAGAATCAACCTATTAACTTTATATAAATTTTATTTAAATCATTGCTTCTATGATTTACATTTAAAATGATATCACCTACTTGTGGCAATTCTGGTTTTATATCTAAAAACTGCCTACGGCGAAGCTCCATACAAACACGTGCCCAAGTTAATAAGTCTACGATTTAAAAAGATGATCTCGGGGTTAAAAGCCATCAATCTGGTTTTTAAATGAACTCTACTGCATTAATTATTTGTAATCGAAATTCATTGCATCAAAAATTAGATTTGCAATGCAATGCAATCTAGAATAATTTAAGTGTACATAAGAAGTTCGACTTGATATAAAAAAATCTTCAGCTCATTTTGATTTCATTTCGTTTAGGTTTATGTCAACTGGGTTTGCTTCTGTCTCAAGGAACTTTTTTGTGACAAACTTTTCCAGTTTTTCAAATTTTTACGATTACTTCAAAATTCATAATAAACCGTATGAGTGCAAAAGAAATTTTAAAAGCGTAAAATAATGTATAAATTACAAACAATTCGTATAAATTGTAAAAATAATAATAATAAATCGTAAAAGCGCAAAAAATCGTAAAATTGCAACTTAAGATTTATCGGTACAAAAGAAGAAGATATACCCGGCTATAGACATATGTAAATTAATTATATAAAGTAAAGTCTAAGGAGTTCTAATGTATGTATTATGGCTTAAATAAAGATCGAAAATAATTAAACGAATATTTGTATTTTCTTGAAAGCTTATTTTATAAACAATATCTTTTGAACCTTCAGTATGGGTTTTGCAGTCAAATATTTTTATTGCAATCGCATTAACTCGAAACGACGCAAAACTTACCTTACCCAACATTTATACGCCGCCCCCTTTATCGCCAGTCCACTTTCGCTTTCAACATAAAATATAAACAACCGCGGGCCACACGTAGGCAGAGTGGAAAGAAAAACTTTGGTAAAGAATTGGATGGTAAAGTAAAAGACATTATTACGAATACTTTATGTGGATGGTTAAATTTGGTTTTATCGAATGTGCTGCAATTTGTTCATTTTTCATATATATATATAGATGTATATATAATGCGCAGAACCCCGAGGTTGAAATATTCAGATTGTGGCAACCGTCGAGCCAGTTTTACTAAATAAAGACATTGGTGCTGTTCATAAAGCCTATATAAAATTTTTCTTCGATATAGTTCACACTTCGACTTATAATTGTGGCTATATATAGAACATCTAATTAATTATAACAATCACGCAGTGCCTATGATACAGTGCAGTTAGTGGATATATAGAGAATATCTAATAATTTTAATAGTCGCTCAGTGTCTATGATACATTGCAGTTAATTTTAAGAAGTGTTCGAACGATATATTACAGCAAATTATTTCGCTATTAATGTTAATATATTGACATTTTAACATAAAAATGTTGCGGGTAAATGAACTCATTCGAAAGGCTAAGTTTGCCTTCATAAGTGCGCGAAATAATCACGAACTAATTGGACAAGGTGTAAAAGACTGTTCTAAAGATTTAATAGTTCTGCGCAAAACTTAAAAAGAGCGAGGACTGCGGGTGGAAAACAAAACTGGATGAATGGTATTAGTCTTGTGCAAGGTTACCGCGCACAATTAAAAAAGTTAAGAATGACTGGTGGTGGTGGTTATGTGAATTCACACCCCAATAGAGCCAATTATGCTAGTATCAGAGTAAAATGGGCGGATGTGCAGTCTGCCTTTAATAATCGCATCAGGACAGGGGCAATTATCAACTTAACACATAAAGAGCCAAAGGAGTTCCTTAAGGACTGTGTTGCACTCTTCCAACGGCGGTTAAACAATGCGCTTAAAAAGGAAACCGCTCTCAAAGTTAATGCTGTGTTCTGTGCAGAATTTAAAATCGCGCGAGGTGATGAGGAGATATTTGAGACCAAGTATATGAACACAAAGAATGCTCCCATCTACCGCGACACAAATATAAATGCTTGGTTTGAACAAAATATCCAGGAACCAGTTCTGAAAAAAACTGGAAGAGTTCCAGGAAAAAGATAGTGGGTGGGCGTTATCAGCCATTATTAATTTAACAATTAATATGAACAAATATACTCCACAACTGGGGTCCTCATACATTGAGCTTCCCCTACAAATAAAAGACCACGAAGCATGTGTAAATGTTCAAAATAGTGACAATGCATGCTTTGCGTGGGCGGTAGTATCAGCCCTACATCCTACAAAGAGAGATCCACAACGTGTAACAAAATACCCCCACTACTCCAACGTCCTGGATCTTAAGGATA
>OZ005742.1:98052889-98121673 GCA_963930735.1 Dioctria linearis
AAATCTGCAGCTACATACTGAAGCAGCGAGAGTGAATAACGTTTTGTTTTGATAGCTTTTGCATATTGTGCAGTGTTATCATTCTTTTAAGTGGAGTCATTAGCAAAGCCTAGGGCAAACGGCTGAGAGGGCCGGGACATTAGCCTACCGGAAACGGCTTAGGGGGTCGGTGACATTAGCCCAGGGGAAACGGCTTAGGGAGCGGGGACATTAGCCTAGGGGAAACGGCTCAGGGGGCGGGGACATTAGCCTAGGGGAAACGGCTCAGGGGGGCGGGGACGCACTAACCTATGCTTGTCGACGTTAACGAAGAGCTTTTGAAACAATTTTGTCAATTCACAGGCCCCCCTTTAAAAATACATGGGAAATTGCGCTCGAACTCTAAGCTTTGAAACAATTTTGTCAATTGGGACCTCCATAAGAAATAACATGGGATTTTGCGCCAGAACCGGCATTGCTTATCTACTTTCGTCAATTACAATTCCGGTTTCCAGAGAATCATTTAGATCGTTTATGAAAAGTGCAAACAAGAAAGGACTCAGAACGCACCCTTGTTTGACACCAGAGTTTGTAGGGAAGCTTTCAGAGAGGACATCCCCATTCCAGACTTGAGATTCCGTACTCTTATACAGGCTTTGGACTATGTGTATAAATTTTGTAGACGGTCCAAGCTGAAATAGTTTAAAGAAAATACAGTGTCGATCTATAGTATCAAAGGCCGCCCGGAGATCAACGAAGAAAGCATACATTTTCTTTTTATTTATTGACTGACACAACTTGACAATACTTAAAAGAGAGAAGATGTTGTCAATGGTGGAATAACCAGGTCGGAAACCAGCCTGGCTTTCCGGTAGAATTTTACGCGATCTTTCCCAAAACAAGGCTCTGTTATATAACAAGTTAGTAAAAATTTTGAGAACCGTATCCATAAAGGAGAGTCCTCTATAATTCTCAACACGATTAATGTCCCCTTTTTATATATAGGAAAGATCACTGATTTTGAGAATGATTCTGGCATTTCAGCGGTGCTATATATTCGATTGTAGTAGTGTAAGGTTTCATTTAGGAAGTTATCTGGTGCATTTTTATAAAACTCGTAAGATACCCTATCAATAACAGGTGCCTTGTTATCTTTTAATTTGCTAAGAACATCTCGAAGCTCGTAAAGTTCGAAATCATGGTCCAGGTCAAGGACTTCTACAAAGGGAGCAGCATAAAGAATAGAGTTACAAGTAGTAGGCGGATTTAAAAGTACGTTAAAGTAATCCCTGAAGGAGCTGATAGTTATCATACCACTTATGGTAAACCCTTTCCCACACATCTCCTTCGCCAATCTCCACCAGGATTTACTATCCCTAACCGAATTCAATTCTAAGGCAATACTGTTGGTGTACATTTCTTTTCTAGATTTACATACTTCTTTGTAGTATTTATTGTACTGTAACAGACGTTGTCGTTACAAGAGTATATAAGCAGAGTATAATACTCCGTAACACCCAGCAAAGTCGCTTGTTCTATTTAATGACGCATAGGAGTATTTATTTATTACTCACGAAATTCAGACGCCGGCGTAATTAAGCCCTTGTCACACTTCTTCAACCTATGCGATTCTTGTTTCACGCAAGATAATCAAACTTACACATTTCCTTTTTTCGCCATCAATCTAAATTGCTTAGTTGGATATAAATAACAAGTAATGTTTGTTATTGCTTCCAATCACAAGGTCTTTGTAGATCTTCCCGAATATCTAATAAATTCTAGAGACAAGCAACGACACAGTGCTTAGCACCCAAAGTATTTTTGTGATAATCTTGTTAAATCTTCTATAATTCGGCACTCTAGAAGGCTCAATAATCTAGGTAAACATAATCTAGTCGCTTACTCTAATAAGGTCAGACATTTATCCGCCGCAAACGGTGGTATGTCATCTGTATATAAGTAACAAAGTAATTTTTGGCGCGTATATACTGTGACACCTGGAAATATGTACAATGATATTTGAGTGTGTTTCTCTGAAATCACCAGTAAGCGTAGCTCTCATTACGCCACATCTGGCAACTAAAATAGCGCTGTGAGCTTTCCACCCTAACATGGTCTCGTCGCGAGTTCGAGCAGCTTTACTGCATCGTAAACCAATTCGGCAACTCGTTCTTCATTCAACATTTCCTGTAGCCTAGATTGTGTGAAGAAAATCGATTAACGCTAAATAAAAGAAACAGGAGACAGGAATGTAAATAAAACTAAAATAAAATATAACTGATAAAGATGAAAAAAAGTAATTTAAATAACTACACATTGATGCCAAGCATGGTCCGTATACACAAGGAGATCTAAGAAGCCGGTGAATTACACACTCCTAAAGACCCCCATATCCACATAAACACATGCCACCCTTGTTTAAGCACAATAGATGCAAGCAGTAGTGCATTGATAAGAAATTATGAGCTGAAATGAAACAATTTAGAAATAAATAAGTAACGGAAAATAAAAAGAAAAGAGAGAAGAGATAAGATTTTTTTTAAAAGGAATACTGCCCTCAAGTCCATGTGTACTCCGTATATTAGTAAGGAACGAACAAATATTAAACCACATCCGCCGCGACACGATGATTCAGGTGGGGTTTCTTCCAATGCATTGCTTCACTCACGTAGTTGTAAAAAAAAGGATAGAAAAACGTAGCTAAGTATTGAGTTTAAGCGAAAAGGAGTAATGTAAACAATTTTCCGATTCCAATAGTTGATATTGCAAACTGTCAGTGCATAGTTGTCAGCAGAATTGTCAGCAAAACCTCCGATTAAGTATAATGCGAAATAGAATAGAATAGAAGATCTTTTAGTAATAGATTATGAAGTATATTGTGAACTTAGATGCAGTCGTAGAGTTTAGTTATAATCTAGAGCGTAGCAGAAAACTGAGTAGGAATGTAAGCAGAATAGATGTAAATGCGGAGCTGAGAAACGAGGTGTCGCTAGTAGACCGATTTGCAGGAGAAAAGGACGTGAAGACTACTTCAGGCGAGTGTTTCAATAGAAACCACGTTGAGATGTCACATTCTGAAAAGAAAAAAGAAAAAGAAAGAAAAGAAAAAGGCAGGAAGTGCGACATATTGTTTTGGATTCGAGAAGATTCTGGTAATTCTCTTCACGGTCTGCGAGTAAGATATTGTTCTGGAATCGAGATGAACCTGAAGAATTAATCCTCGCTGTCTGGGGGAAGTACGACATATTGTTTGTGTTTCGAGAAGATTGAGCTGTAATTTCCTTCACTGCCTGGTGTTCTGAATAAGAAAACTTGGTCCGAGCTGTTTTAAAATTTGTGACCTAAAGAAAGCTTTCTTTGAAAGCGAAAATTTTCGACATTGTCGTGTGATCTGGAAGGAACTCCATCAGAGGCATTTTAAGATCCATGATCTAAGGAAAGTTTTGAGTGGTAACTTATTCACTCAATTAAACTGAAATAAAACTTCATTCTATTGTGGAAGATCGTACAATTAAAGATTGCCTTTTAGACAGTGGAGACGAGTTGTAAAGTGTCGATCAAAAAAAGGAGCGAAGGAGATTAGATGCAGATAAGGAAGTAGTAAAGGGCCCCATCAGCAAAATAGCTGGTAGAAAAGATTGAAGGTGATAAAACAATTGAGCAGTTAACTGAAGCGTACGTCGGAGCATTGGAGTCGGATTTCGTTAAGCCGACGTTGCAGTCTACCAGACAAAGTTACATACGTATACTGGAGATTGAAGGCGAATTTCACTAGCGACATTGCAGCATTGGAGGCGTAACTTACATGCAGCGATATCAGGTCGACCTGTTACGGATCTAACCACAGCAGTATTCCAGTCAAGTAAAGAGCTAATTTAAGTTAGGCTACGACGGTCAGGTGTGTAAATTTATTTAATTAAATTTTATATGAATTGAAATAGTGCGCATTTTAGTCCAAGCCTTGTCCATCAGTAAAAATTAATGAAAATTGGGATATAGTACCTAACGTAATTTTTCCTAGCAAGCTCTGTCCCGTTTTTTCTAAAAATCCTGATCCATCTAAACGAAGTGTCCCGGGCGCGCAGACATGAGCTATCAAACCATTTTTGTTTATAATTACGTCTTCCGGGAGTTGAGCAGAGTGCCGAGCTTTTAATAATTCTAACTAAATCCTCAATAGAGACGGTGAAATTACATGAGTCACGTAAATCAGAAACTTTTTCTGTACACTTATCACAACGCTGAAGGCTCCAATTAAGCTTAGGCAACAAGATCATTGTTTTGGCATCAGAAGCTGATGACGTATTCTTTAAAACCCAAGACAAACGTAAGGGGAGATGATCCGAAAAAAATCTGTTCTTCAATACCGAAATCCGATACAGATGTGCATAGGTTATAGGATACCGCTACTATATCATTGACAGAAGCACCGTTTCCCCATATACGTATATTCCCCATGGCAATCACCTTTAGTTCTGCCATTTAAAATTGCCAGACCGGTATCCTCACAAAATTCTACGAATTGTCTGCCTCTACTGTTAGCAACTGAATCATGTGAACATCTCGCAACCTCCATCCTAGAGCCCATTAAGGTTTCTGCAGTCAAAGTTTGCAATTACCCGATTCTAACATTAAAATCTCCCATAATAACAACGTTATCAATATCATCATTACAGAAAACTTTCATAAGCTTACCGAAATCTGAGTCCCACATTGAGCAATTAATATATGCCGGGATAAAATTTACCACTTCGGCGGACTGTATAAGCTGAATCAGTGGCCAATTACACTTTCTTATGAACCTCAATATACCCCTGAAAGATAGCGCAGTATTTGTTCCCAGCACCCAACCTCCACTTGTTCTTCCATGATTAGAAGTCCGGATTGCACCCTCCCAGCAGAGCTCAAAGCCACCAAAATATTTAGCAAAGGAGTCAATATGTTCATCCGTTAAGTGAGTTTCGTAAAGGCAGAAAACGTCAAAGCCCTCAACATAATTGAAAAAACCCGGAAATATAAGTTTGTTACGTAAACCTGAAATATTGTAATTTAATACGCTTAGAAATATTTGGACTTCCTTATGATTTTCTATCTTATTTACACTATTAATTTTCACATTATTATAAAAATTCAAACTATTATTATTAACTAATCTAGAAATATCTACATGCAAAGGTTCCGACAAATTATAATACGGACAGATGGATGTATCCTATGTACAAATTGCACTTGTGGTTGGCAGTTGATTAACCGGCTCAACACACAAAAATCTATTACAAACTTTTCTAACCTCATCCTTATTACTAAGAAGACTGCAAATGAGATCAAAAGCCGGCTTTCCATTATTCGTTAAGCAAATGCCATCGAGTGCAAACATTGTTTCGGCCACAATAAGTTTATCATCTTTCACATAAATTTTCTTTCCTTCATTAAGTTTGCCCAGCTCATATCTTATCTTGAACATAATTGTCCGTTTGGGTCTTATACCGCTTGGGTAGTCCTTTTGAATTGAAACATTTGTACCCCTTAATTTCTTAGCTTTTCCCAAGATACTATAAGTAATCTCCGTAGAGTTAAATTCAACAAGAAGAAGCGGTCTAGCCAAGCTTGAGGCTCCAAGCAATCGCGCAGATACTATTTCAAGGGGATGCTCTATATTTAACACCTAGGTACAAAGTATTTTGACGGCCTCAGCTGGCTGTTTGGTAATTTCAATTTGCAATCCCTTGAACACTAAATTCTTGCGCCTGGCATTCAACTCTAATAAATCAATTCGCTGTTGATGTTCAGATTCCCGAGCTGTAAGAGCTGATAAAGTTTTACCGAGATAAGCGTTCTCCTGCTTTAGCGCAATCATTTCTTTCTGCAAGGCATCAAAATCAGCTTTTGTTGCCAAATTAGCCAGCTGGGTGTGCAATATATGCGTGAAGGCATCCATCAGTTCCGCCATAGAGCGATCGCCGACTTTGTCTGTGCGATTCATTATGCAATATCGTTTAATGGATTCAGAGTCACGGGTTTCTGTCGTTTCTGCAGATAATTGCTGGATTCGTCTCTTGCTGCATCCCCTGTTGATCCGGGGTAAGCTGTTGTTTGCATTCATAAAGAGCAGCAAATATAAAACTTTGAGCCGAGGTTAGAACAAGAATGCGTGTAGGTTATGTAGGTGTTATGTAGATATTCTTTGATCACTGAATAATAGATAGTTGTATCCTCTCTGTATGTTTATGTGTATGTTTATGTTTAGTTTAACATATCTACTAATACTAACACCGACTAAATGATGAAAAGCATGTATTGCTGACCGTTTATCTATCAAACGTGTCACTGCAGCGGGCTTGTGTTAAGCTGGTTCTGATAGTCAAAAACACACCGATTTTGGCCATATAGTGGCACTGGGCTGTCCTTGACTTACCATACACCCAGTGTATGCTTGATTTAACCATATGTGAAGAAATATGCGCAATGTGCCTAATGTTTGACCTACAAATTGGACTCTGTCATTGCCTTCTTTATGTTCCAGGCCTTGACATCGAACTCTTTGAATGTATTAGAGTGGTACGATTTCGAACTTCTCTTAGCATTTGTTCTTACGGAAAAATGCATTGCTTTCAACTTCAACCTTCTGCACAATGTAAATAAGCCTGCGTACTAAAAGATTTATTCAGGAATTTTGTTATTTAATTCCTTGTGCATTTACCAGCATAAAAATCTAAGCACTTTCTTTAAGAAAATTGTTTATATTTTATTACTTAAACATAACACTACACATCAAAATGAGAAAATGCATTGAATTCTGTTGCATTCATGCCACAAATCACACTAGAAAGCAATCAGATCTTTGTGGTTGGCTACTGAGTTATATGAAAAAAATAAGTCTTTCAATGTTTAACACACAGTAACTTCGTAAGTATAATAAAGACAAAAAGACAATGTTAACCATTTTTTTATATTATCTCGTAATGCTTCAATCAATTAAAAAATATTTCCCTCATTCCATATCATATAATTCAGTTTTTTTCATTTCAAACAGGACTCAATGTATTTTTTAATCAATGAATCGGCAGAGGTACACTTTCGCCTCATGATTTCACAAGCTGCGCTTGCACTCTGTGCTGTGAATCGAACGGACGGCAACAGTTTTCTGTGTTTAACTCTTCACAACTTTTAAATTATAATTCAAAGGTAATTCAAATATTAGCCTATTTTATAGGCAAATTTGTTGCCTTTATGGTAGTGTAATTTATACTTTAGGTTTTTATACATTTTCAAAAGAAAAGCAGTTTCAAACAAAAAAAGATCTTTTTCAAGAAATGTTTGCTCCCAGTTTGAAGTGAGCTTTCATTTCTCTGTGAGAAAACACACAGAAAAATGAAAGCTGGTATGAAGGCAATAGAATTCAACGCAATTTCTCATTTTTATGTGTAGTGTTATGTTTGAGTAATAAAATATAAACAATTTTTTTAAAGAAAGTACTTAGATTTTTATGCTGGTAAATGCACAAGGAATTAAATAACATAATTCCTGAATAAAACTTTTGGTACGGAGGCTTGTTTACATTGTGCAGAAGGTTCAAGTTGAAAGTAATGCATTTTTCCATAACAACAAATGCTAAGAGAAGTGCGAAATCGTACCACCCTAATACTTTTGCAAGTAGCAAAATCGTTTAGTGTCACGGCCTGGAACATAAAGACGACAATGGCTCTGTATATCGTTTTTCGTTCTTTCGCATTTTCGCTCGCTGTGCTCATATATATAAAATACTATGCACAATATGTGTGATGCTTGGACCCACATACTGGCACTACATGATCTCTTTAGTTATTGGCCATGCTAGCCAATAGCCTGCGTTCAATTTTCTTATGCGTAGGGGAAAATGTTACATTTCGCTTGTATAAGCGAAATAGACTATTCCCAATATTCAATTAATAAATATATCGGAAGACGTACCCAAAATTATACACTTACGTTAATATTCGCCCCTTTACTAAACTTGCTGGATCACCAATTATCGAAGAAAATCGATCGATGATTGTAGTGGACTGTAATAAACTCAAACTTGTTTGGGTCTAAAGAAAGAAAACACTCAGCGTATGAAGGCTAAAAAAACTGTCACTTTATTCGTATACTCGTATGACTTAAATACTAAATTATTGCTAACATAAGATTTATTTACAATTATTGGAAATTTATTCATGCTAGATACTAAATTAATGTTAACGCGGCAATTTTGTACATTATTATTGACCCGAGGTTAATAACTTATAAAAAATGCAAAGCTTGCATTTGTTGCCTGCTGGAAAATATGTGCCGAGGTGACTTGTATGCGTAGGTATTTTTTTATCTGATGAAATTATTTTGTTACAAAAAATATATATTTTTTTTTTGTATAACGAAATGATTTTGCTATTAAATTAAAAAGATGTTCAGTTCTGAACATGCTGGGGGCCGCCAGATGCTAAGACTCTGTCAAAACGTTGCTGAATTGTTTCCCATGGTCATTGGTACTTCGTTGAGCTTTGAGGCAAGAACGCAGCACAGTTCTCGTTATACACGTTGAGTACTTATAACAGAGTATCGCCAGGATTATCAGAATCATCGTACATGTTGCGCCAGTTGAATGTAATATTATAGTCTTCTTGAAGATGTCTGATGATACCTCTGGGTTCACACTGTAGCTGAGTATCTGTTCGTAGGGTTGTATTAGAGTTCCGCTTTGAAGTATTGAAGGTGCTTTGTCAAACTCCAAGTTGATTGATTTGGGAAGAAATTCCTTCATGTGGCTGGTGATGATGTTCCTGGTTTTGTCCAGAGTTGCTTTGAGTGTCACTTATTTGGTTTTTATGTAGCAGTCGTTGTTGATATGGATGATGCTCGTCAGGTTTAACAATAACTCTCGCCTTGAGCCCTTACAGATTATTGCAGCAATCCTGGCCTTGTTGGTCATGTACAGCCAGGTGTTCTTCATGATTAAAGCCTTCCATGTAGTTCCGTTTCAAGTTATAGGACGGTGGTCACACATTGCCTTTGGATGACGATCGTAAATTTCATCTAGCACACAGGAGGGACTTTCTTCAATGTTGTGCACTATTGTTGGAGTGCAAAGATAAACGTTGTCTTGTGTGCTTGAACAAGCCTTTAGTTCTTGTTCCTCCAATGTGAAATATGTCTGTTGATCAAAGTTGACCGCGAATGTAGTTGTATCAATGTCAGCTAAGGCAAATGCATTGTTGTCTATGATGTGAGGAGTAGGTGTCACGTGTATTAAGTCGTATAAAACCCTCTCGATAATGCTTAGGTAGCCGTACAATATTATGGTGTTGTTGGCAGTCTTTATGTCCAAGCGATCCTGGGGAGTGGCTAATATTATGAAGTTTGATCCAATATCTTGGGATATATTCCGTATTGCCGAATTTATTTCGTGAAGGGTAATAAAGTTCAGCAAATGCCCTTGATTATGTAAGGCATTGATCCAATGATCGTATTTCTCCTGGATCTCATCATGATAGTCTTCAGCACTTATGTAGGTGGTGATCACTTCTAGACTGAGCCTGTTATGGTCTGCCTTTAAAATCCATGTGTTCATTTCATTGACTGAAGAGATTACTTCTGATAGCCTGGTGTCAAACCTCTTCAGTTTTTCAAGAACTACAAAGTTTGATTGATTGATTCTTGCATTCAATAAGAGCATTTGTTGATTTGTAGACTGCAGGAAGGTTTCCTGATTGCGCTGTAAGATTTCGATGTCATTATAGACTTCATCATTCACCCCACAAATACTGTTAAGTAAATTACCAAGAAGACCTCTTTTCCCTCTGTTTTTTGATTGTGCTCTTTGTAGGATTTCATTGGTTGTTTTCAAAAGAGTTTGCCTTCTAGTGAATAAATGTTGAAAAAGCTCCAGGCAGTGTGTAATAAGAGCTAGTTTTTTGGTTTGCTCGCACATACTCTTTATTTGGGCCCAGGTAGTGTCAATATGTTTTTGATCTCTTATTATTTCTTCTAGTGGTAGTGTTACTTGAAGCCGGAGATTTCCTCGGTTAATTTGAACATTCCCTAGGTCTTCAATATATAGTCCTCTTTTCGGTTGAAGTATTTCGTAGTCTTGAGCGAAGACCACCGCTAACCAATAAAATAATAACAAGGCAGAATGTAGGAATTTTGTTGCCCATGTGCACGGTGCTACTCTCCTCCTCCTTTTCGGTGGAGTTAAGGTTGGATTATGTTCCTTAGCTGGACCAATTTGGTGAAAATGATCAGGTCTAGACCATAGCTCTTGTTCTGACTGAACTACTGTAAGTCGCTTTCTTGAGAACCTTTTTTTCTTTGAATTAAGGGTCGTCATATTTGTGACAACATGAGAGGAATCCTCATCCCTGAGTTCGTTTATAGGTAATTGACAGATTTTGGTAACTGGGCGTTTTCTGATGTCATTTCTGTATTTCACTGAAACTACTCGAACTGTTCCATCCTCTCCAGGGTGTAGTTCTAGAATTCGACCCAATGACCATTTTTGTGGTGGTAAATTGTCTTCTTTTACTAGGACTAGTTCTCCTATGGATGGACGCTTGTGTTCTGTTTTCCATTTTGTCCGCTGTTACAAGAGGTTCAAGTATTCTTGTGACCACCTTTTCCATATATCCTGATATAACCTTGTAACCGATTTCCATCTTTGGTGTAAGTGTTTACATTGAATATCCGGCTCGAAGGACCATGTAGTGGACTGTAATAAACTCAAACGTATTTGGGTCTAAAGAAAGAAAACACTCAGCGTATGAAGGCTAAAAAAACTGTCACTTTATTCGTGTACTCGTATGACTTAAATACTAAATTATTGCTAACATAAGATTTATTTACAATTATTGGAAATTTATTCATGCTAGATACTAAATTAATGTTAACGCGGCAATTTTGTACATTATTATTGACCCGAGGTTAATAACTTATAAAAAATGCAAAGCTTGCATTTGCTGCCTGCTGGAAAATATGTGCCGAGGTGACTTGTATGCGTAGGTATTTTTTTATCTGATGAAATTATTTTGTTACAAAAAATATATATGTTTTTTTGTATAACGAAATGATTTTGCTATTAAATTAAAAAGATGTTAAGTTCTGAACAATGATCCTAAGTAAAAAAGTTTCTAAAACTAAATCGCAAACGAACCAAGAGACCCCCGGTACTGTCTCTTGTTCCCCTAATAAAGACCAAAAAGAAAATTAGAGGTAACTAAACAAATTTTAAGTCAATAATTCAAAAATAAAAAGCGTAAGCTCTGAGTTTAGAAAGTCAAAATGTCAAGAAAGAGATCTACAACATCCACAAATTTCGTAAATTTATCAGTAATTATAAAAAAAATCTTATAAATTGATACAGCCTTGGAAGCTGAAGCGATGGTCATGTAAAACATGCTTAAATTAAAAAATTATGAGATAAATGCTTAAAGTTTGAGAAAAACTTTCTAAAGCGGTAATATTACTCCCAGTGGGCTCCGCCGGCTGCGAGGGAAGTTTTTCTGCTATGATGCGGATAAAAAGTTGCTTAGAAGCACAATGCTTCAAGAACGATTCTTTCGCATGTCACTCATACTTCTTCTCAGCACAGAGAATGCCATTGTTAAAAATAATTACAGACAGCTGAAATGGTATTGAGCTGATTTGCAGAAAAAAATAGTAAACTAATGCTTATTTAATTGGTTTTTGGCGATTTCTGTTATGATTACGACGATATTAATTTAGAAGGTAGTGATGGGTGACGAATTCAAATTAAACGATAATGCACTGAGAGAAATTTTCACTGAGACTCTGTTGCATGTGTATCAAGGAAAGTTAGGGGCGATTTTGAGCTTACCAGACATTTCCTGGATGTAAGAAAACAAATTGATTCATCTTATTCAAATGAATATTGTTAGAAAAAAATAGGTTAATAGTAATAAATATATTTTCTCAATTATCTCCGATTGTGATAATAGCAGAACATTTTATTACAGAATATGAGAAAAGGTTATATATCCTACAAATGGAATTTCTTAAATGTAGTCTACTTTTCGTTATTCTAGAAAATGTTCCAAATTAATTTTTAGTAGGTAGGTATATATTAAGTTGACTTCATGTAAAATGTTCTTTTTTGTAGCAAGTCAGTTTCGTTGTATAAGCGATAATTATACACTAGATGAAATCTAAAGAGTATACTAAGTTTGTCATTCCATTTGTAATACCGCGAAATAATGATCGTAGAGCAAAATGGATTATACACCCACGCATAATATTAAAAGTAATTTTGATTTTTGCATATCCCTCCGACTGTGCCCACGATAACGCGAGAACGCGTATACTTAGAGAGCTGCGATTTTGTACACAGACCTTTAAAAAAAAGTAAAATTAAGCTCGAAAATGAGACAAATCGGGCAACTCCTTCGTGGGGTTGGCATACAAAAATTTCGTTTTCCACTATATGTATATTTGGACACTTCCTGAGAACGCGTCGACGAAGAGGGCTGAAATTTGGTACCTTGTGTTTTAATTATACTAAGTTTATAAAATTTCAAAAATGAACCAAAACCGGCATACTCCTTCTTGGTGTTGCTATATAAAAATTTAGGGGTTTTTTTTGCGTATACTTTGAACTCGATCAGTCCGAGATACTTTTATTGCACTAAAAACTTCTTCAGAATACGAAATCCTGTAAAATTGGTTATAATCATTTTTTCTGTGCGACAAACCGTTCTAGAAACATATGCGAAAAACCACTCAAAATCAAACCGTTCTAGAAATATATGCCACTTCAAAAATCAAACTTGCATAGATCGGTGACCATACGAAATTTTATACGGGCATTCATCTAGGGTATCACAAGAATTGGTCTTAGATCAATTCCAGCTTTTTTACTTGTTTTCTTATAATAAGAAGAATTTTTTTCGTGTTTTTACACATGTTAATTAAATTTGGATTCTATTAGATCTACGGTTTTATTGCCGTTAGAATGAGTTTTCTTCTTTCTATGAAAGTTTTCTCACTCCAGTAGAAATCGTATTGCTAGCAGATTTGAAAAAAATCATATGTATTTGATATTCGATCTAAAACACAACGGTAATCATTAATATAATTTGCTTGATGTAAGGAAACTTGGTGTTAACACTGATTAACGTCTTAGAAACTTTTACACATTTTTGAAAAACAATACTTGATTGAACAAGATTCTTTTTAAATTTTTTTGTCAAACTGGCCCCTACTAGGCCCACCCCACTACAAAGCCCTGGCTACGCCCATGCTTATATGGTACGGAATATGCTTAATGATAGTTCGGAGGACTACTAGGTTTCAACACAATTTCGGCACAAAATTTCAATAATATGGTAAGGTTAAGATTACATTCGGGAGTCTGTCTTTAATAACATCTTATGATGAATAATTACTTGGTACCTAGATTTGTTTTTCAGAACAAAAACAGGACAGCTCTTGTCAGCTGTTCTGTCAATGAAGATTTTTGTTCGCCCTGACATAATAATAAGTTTTGTATTTTTTATTTATTATTTTTTTTATATAATTAATGCTTTTGTATATTTTTCAGGAAAACATGAACTTGTGGATTGTGATGCAGCGCTGGAGTGTTGGGTAAGTTGTGTTTTTATTAAAGTCTCAGATTGAAAATGATCTGAGACCTTACATTTTGTTTATATTTTGCTAATGCTTGTTTTTTTTTTAGCTTTTTAATACTGGATGAGGCTGCTGCGATATCGCAGGAGGATTTTTTAATGTGTTAGTTACTGACGTGTACATTTTCATCGTAGGAAAGATTGTGTATACGTAAGTTTTTAGCAGATAAGGTTTTATTTGGATTTTGATCCGAGGCGTAACAGGAGGCCATGATCAAGTATTTTAATTCTAAGACGACAAGAATGATTGTATGTATGTACATGCAGTTAGCTTTGAAAAACTGAATGATGTACGTACATATGTACAGTGTACTTACAAAAAGGCAAAAAAAGAAGAAGACACTGTATGTAGGTAAGTATGCATATCGTGAGAATGGTATGTGTGTTTGATAATAAAATTCAATTTATGCTTAATTGCATTTTGCTATAAGTTGAAAGGTTGAGATTAAAATTGAATGTAAATATTTTTGGTTTTCAGGGTCAACGTTATGTTACATCAATACATTGTATAGGATAATATATTGATGTATTAATCTTATGGTTATAATTCGGTGCATCGGGAATCTGGAAAAACTATGAAATTCAATCAGGAAATATAAAAATTGTGCCATGGTTCAATTTTCCCAAGCTTTTCTGCAACATGTTCTGCTGGTTATAGAAATCAGTAAACAAAAAAAAAAGCACTACTATATAATTATTTGATCACCCACTGTATATAGAACTTACCTGAATAACAAACACAACTCGTTACCGAACTTGAAAACTCCGATCCGAACTGATACGAGGGAAAGGCAATTCTAATAATTTGAATTCCCGCAACGCAATGGTAATGCCAGAAAGTAACACGGAGATTTGTGGTGATGAGAGTGCTTTTAAAACTTAGCTCTCCACTGGAAATGCTGTAACTCGGGGAATTTGTATTGAGAATTACCAAACCCTCTATTCCACTCGAAAAAACTCTCGGCTGTTTTAGTTGAAAAGAAGTAATAAGAATATTTCTCAATTGACCATATTGTCGGGTTTGTTGGGTTTTGCGAAGGTACGTATTTATGTACCTAGGAATTTCCAATTTAAATAATGGGTTCCCAGCATATTCTGGCTATATTTAAAAAAATTATGGCAATAGATAAAAGCCCTACACAGAACTATGGATTTTGGTGTCTCAAGTTACCCACTATATATTTTGAACTAAACGAAAAAGGTCAATTTGGTCGTTTTCCAGTACGGAAGAGACGCTATACAAATTCTAAGTATGCAACGTAACGTGTTGGATCGCTCTTTTTTATTGAAGATGCTACTTTAGAACTTCTTGTGTGTTTTTTACATGCTGACTTTGGTGGTCATTATTAGTTCATACAAATCTAGCATGTTCAGTGGTATTGCTTTTGCTCTATTTGATATGGTAGCTTCTTGTTGAGTGGACTCTATGTTTTGCACTTGCAATTGCGAGATGTATGAGTGCTTGATGCATATTTTGCATGTAATTTCCTATCTGCAATAGGAGCTTGTTATGCTCCTGTTGACTGGTGTCATTCCTTCGGAGTGCATAACTTCGTGTAAGTCGCCCGGCGAACTTCGTAGTGCAGTGTTTGCTATAATTGATATTCGAGCCAGTGTTTAAATAAACACTTCTTGAATTTGGCTTGAACTTAAATCAGATATTGGTCTTGAGCCCTTGTTTCAACCTCTTAACATTGGCTAAAGCTAGTTTTGCCTCAAATGGACTAGATATCTTCTTCACAGGCAGTCGTTCGTGAGGTGATGGATGTACTATTGCTGATATGAGCCTGCGAGCTTTTTAGACATTGGTGGCAATGGGCTTGTTCGATCAACCTAAAAATCAAAGAAAAATTAGATTAAGATCAAATTGAAAAATCTTACCAGCATCTGGAGATTCACAGATGCTAAGGGTCCCACGACGACCTGAAATAAACAAAACGAATTAAAGCATGAACTTCAAAGATAAATATACTATAGAAATAAATGAATTTAATAAACAAAATATTTTTTAATCTACAAGAAACAACAACAATAACAAGATGTACATATGTAGTATCATATAGGCACCATGCAAATGCAATAAATGTATGTTCTACAACATAAAAGCACACAAATAATAACGTACTAGTTACGTATACATAATTTAATTACTTCTTACAAAGAATGTGAGACTTCGCAAAATAAATTCACCTTGTAAAAAGGCAGAAACTATACCTAATCAACACATAAAAACTAAGGAATTTATGCAGTCACCTGTAGTAAATTGTGTAATTCCCGCGATGTAGGACTGGGATATACCCAAACACTGAATGTAGTACAAAAAATTAAAATAAAACAAAACTCGCGCGCGGCTGACATTTCGCGTATAAACAACACATCGAACTTCAATGTCTCGCGATGTTTGACATATCATCCCGGGGTGAAAAGAGACGCAGAATCTAATGGGCGCTATCGCATCGTGATATTTTCTACGGTTTACGGAATAATCGCGAATTTTCGAAATTCTCTTAACACCAATGAGTGTGAAAGAGACACAAAGGTGTGAAAGGGACAAGGATGAAGATGAACAAAATGAATTATGAGAGGAATTTTGTAAATTGACATCAAAGATGGCGAAACGATAAGTTATGGCAAGATTTAGAAAACTTATCATAATTCCTCGAGATTAAAACTAATTTCTATGGGAAGATGTCAAAAAAATGCAATTTGTAATTTGACATCAAATGACTACAACAAATTCACATATTGTAGTCAAATTAAGCCTGAAAATTGCAAAATTCATTTTTATGGATACGAAATCGGAACAAAATTCTCTATAAAAAGGTAGTTCATTCTTGATTCTGCCTTCTTATTTCAAAAGTTGTCAAGGTGCGAGCATATGTCATTTGAACATTCCTCCCACATACGAGTATTTGCAATTTAATAGTGTCATCATCAGCAAAAGGAAATAGAATTTTCAGCAATATTTCAGAAACAGACAATTTTCTTCAAGGCAATTCACAAAATAGCAAGGAAGTTTTAATCATTTTATTTGTGGAATTTAATCAGTCACAAGGTTTTCAATCAAATTAACCCTGGAATACTAACCCGTTTCAATATTCGCTTATTGGTAACCCTGAGTAAATATTACTCACACACCAATAAATTATAAACAAAAGAGGTGAAATATTTTAGCGGAATACAATAACAGAAAAATGAAAGAATATCATTCCCGCAAGAATAATTTAAAATTTATATAAAAAACTTTTAATTAATAAAGTAAGGATAATTAGAAATGACAGAATCATATTTTGTACACCTTGTAAATTTTTTTTGTTTTTAATAGATTTTATACTACAATTTTGGGTTACCGGCCAATGAGGAGCATGAGGAATGAGAGGGCTGACCTGCTGGGAAGGCTCTCCCTCCCTTAAACTAACAATCACGCTTCAGGCAAAGCACTTAAGAAGTGGGGACTCTGTGGTCATATGTCGTAAAGAGCAGTGCAGCCTTCAAGCAGAAAGTGAGTAAAATTTACTCACGGGTAGCATTCAAGGGTTAAAGGAAACTTACCGAATTATTCATTTTTTCTCAAATTGCGTTAAATTTCATTGTGTTTGCATTCCAGGTGTTGGTCATACACACATGTATGAAATTAACAAGAACGACTGAATTCTCTTCCTTTCAGCCATTTAACTCAAGTTAATCGAAATTTCAAACAATTATTTATCGTGTAAAAAATATTCCATTAGGTAAGTTTTACACAACATAATAATTGGAAAGTAGATCACCTTGAGTTTTAATCATTATTTACTTTCAGCCATTAGTAATTAACATAGTTAAGATATACAGAAAGGAAAGTTTTTCTTTGCCTTGTATATATGAAATATTAACGTGGCATAATTTGTCTAATTTGTCATTATTGAAAGAAAAGGATAAATTCGAGTAAAACATATTTTTTGTTGCGTATTTAAGTTTCTTTTAGTTATTAAATACATATAAACATACTTTGAATCATCGAACTAAAAGTGAATTTATAACCGTACACGTGTAAGTTAGTGGAGGTAAATTTTACACATTGAGAGAATTAAGTGAATTTGTTTCAAAGTAATTAATTTTCGCATAAGATTAACATTTGTTTGCAAGATTAGTGTTTTCTTGCAATAAAAAGTTGAGTGAACAATTGAGTGACAAATTTCCTCTTTTTATTTAACCGCTACACTCTACCAGAATTTTTTATTTCAGCATCCGTGGATTCTCGTTTGTGATTGCGGTTTATCCGAAAGTCAATTATAGGAATTGACAAATTTCATTCAACTGTGCTTTACGAACGCAGTCTTTTCGTAGTTGTCAATTATTGGAATTGACACATCAGCTGTAGTAAGACAGGGCGTATTGGGCTTATCATCTTAGGAGGTGCCAATAGTTCTGGAGGCTTAGGGGTTAGGCCAACATCCACAGAGTCTAAAGATTTGGAATTGAAGATTTCCAGCAATTCTTCCATATTAAAAAAAAGGGTGACCAAAAAATAAAAAAATAAAAGAAAAACGAAAAACTGAACTAAACGGCACTGATCTCTCTCTCTTGACAACTCTCAAAATTAAAGTGAATTATGGCAGATTTTGAGCTTTTTTAAATTGTTACGTGCAACAAAGTGACAAAAGTGCCATCCGTTGGAGCTGGAAACAACTTTAGGTTAGTGATTTCTTAGTAAACTTTATATTCGGAGAACGGAATATTCGTGAAAGTTTTACGATAATTTATAGAGTATAAATACGGCACTTCTTACCGCCAGGAGGTGTGTCTTATTTCATACAGTGAAGTGAATGAAGTAAACTATTTAGATTGTGATAATTAGAAGTACAGTATTAGCGATAACTTATCGGTTGATTTGATAATTGTTCGTGAATGTTATACAAGTAAACAGTAAAGTTAAATAAAGAAAGAGTTTTAAATGGTTGTTGAATTATTTAGTTTCAAATAACGAACAAAGCCACGCTCGTAACAACTGGTGTCAAAAGTAAAGGAACTAAAGGAAAGAATTTGAAAGTGGGGTGGGGCAGCGGTCATTACAAACGGCAGGTACAAAGAATGTTCTCGTCGAGCGAATTAGACAAGCTTTGAAACCCTTACATTTTCAAAGCTTGTCTAATTCGAAACCTGACATTTATTTTCGAAGACACTTCGCAAGAACCTTAGTCTGAAGAAAAGTCTGCAACGAACATGGAACAACCCTTGGGTGATTTAATGACTAAAGTGGAGCTTTCAGCCCTGCAGGTGAAGAATTCTCTTGAAGAACAAAAGAAATCTTTTTAAATCCATTTGAACGAACAAAAGAGTTCTCTGGAAAATTCTTTAGAAACTCGTTTGGAGGCAAAACTTTTCTAAAACACTCGATAGATGAAGAAAATTTTAAAATTGAAGAAATCGACCAGGAGCAGTGAAACTTAACTGAGGAGCTTGATAACCTCAGAACGAAGGAATTGAAATAGCCGGTGCAGGATGTATGAAACCTCCAATATTTAACGGTTAAAATTCGTGGTATATTTTCAAGTGAAAATTTGAGGTAGCTACCGAAGCGAATGAATGGAATGATGAAGACAAAGCCACAGCTTTGGTATTGGCACTTCGAGGTCCCACGTCAGAGCTATTACAAACTGTATCGATTGAAAGGCAACACTTCATTTTTACAGGTGATAAAATTACGTTATGGAGATGAACACATGCAGCAACTATATCGCCTGTAGTTACGCAGCAGGACTCAAAAGCATCGCAAATCCCTACTACAACTGCAGGCTGATGTGGAAAGTTTGGTTTATCTTTCATACTTTAGCGCTAATGCTGATTTTCATAATGAAGTGGCAACAGAGGCCTTTGGGAACGCTATTGCAGATCGATCCAAAATTAACAAAAAGCACTAAGGCTAGCAGGAAAGAAGTCAACAGCAAAAGCGCTTGCCTATGCATTAGCGTATGAATGGTCAAGGAAAGGTTTTCGGAGTGCAGGATGATTGAAAGAAATTGCGGTGGAGGAATGTACTTGCAATAGCATGCAGACGCAACAGAGAAATCCTCCACATGGTATTCTTAAATGCTGGAATTTTAAAAGACCAGGACACCTCCGAAGAGACTGCAGCAAATGCCAACGAATTGAATCACCAGAAGGGGAGAACAGAAAAGAATGCCAAAGCTGTCGAGCCAGGAAGCAATCTATTTAGGAAGAGACTAGAATTAAAAGTGCGACTAGTCACATCAGCTTACCTGTTCAGCAGTTGGAAATAATGTAATCACCAACTTCGGGCAGAAGTTGGTTGGTGGTGTCGACAGCCCCGAAGTAATCATTCATGTAGCCCAGTTGCAGAGAAATAATAGCAGTCTTGTTATATATGGAGGAATAGGAAAGACTAACTGCGCAGTCCCTATTGACACTGGAGCTTCAGGATAAATTACTAGACCCGATCTTGCCAGGAACAAATGGCTTCACAAAAACTCCAAATATTTACTAAAAACAGCAGCTTGAGCAAGAGCACAGGTTTTTAGAGAAATAACTTTGGATTTTCACTTAGGTGACCAACTATTTCCTCACCCGTTTCTGGTTTCAGATATCATGGATGATTGTATTCTTGGAGCAGACTTCATGACCACATATAAAATTAATCCAGATATCGGAGAACGGATACACAAATTTGGCAACATAGAAATTCCTATGAGCTGCGAGGAGGAACAGATTATTCTGCGAAAACACGGACGATGGTCTGTGAAAATATCATTCTCTCTGCATGCTTCGAGCCGCTAGTATGGACAACACTTACTGATGACATCGTGATCTACCGATTCTATTTGGTGAAGCCTAACCCTACAGAAGTTACTTCGAACATCATTCTAGGTAAGACATTAGTGAAGGCAGAAGGTGCAACATTAATTCCAGTCAGGATGCTCAACACATCCGATAATGAGGTGCAAATAAAAGAAAGTGCTATAATTTGAAATTGTGAACACGTTTACCAGATTGGTAATTTGGATAATGGTAGTAATATCAAGAATACAAAGCTTATACCAGCTACTACTCAACAGATTCAGAAAATTCTTTCGCCCAGTGCCTTAAGTGAACAACAATACAACGATACCAAGACGTGATCGGAATTATTGGCAATGAATATTGGTCATTGCGGTTAAACATATCTTGGCAAGCATTGGATCGATGCAGGATATTTTAGGCCCATTCGGTAACCACGAAGACTACCATTAGCCAAATAGCCAGAAGTTGCAGATATGATGAACTCCAGGAAGGAACAAGGCATAACAGATGTATCTAACAGCCCTTGGAAATCGCCAATTGTTTTGATCAGGAAGAAGAGTTGCTGCAGGACGCGATTGTCTGTAGACTACCGCCAGCTAAATAACGTAACGAGAAAGGATAGCTATCCGCTACCAAGGATTGATGACACATTTGATACCCTTTCCGGAGCGCAACAGTTTTTCACACTGGATTTGAAGAGTGGCTAGTGGCAAGTGAAACTACGTCCCGAGTACCGAGAGAAAACTGCTTTCTCAGTTGGAAGTGTCATGTGGAAATTCAAAGTTATCCCATTTGGTTTTTGTAATGATCCAGCCACATTCAAATGACTCATGGAATTTGTTTTGCGTGCATTGACATGGAAAGCATGTCTTGTCTACTGAAATGACATAATAGTAATCGGAAGGACTCTTGAGGAACATAAAAACTTCTTACGGGACGTACATCAACGACTGAGAGATCCGAAATTGAAGCTCAGTATGAATAAATGTGCTCTATTTAAAAATAAAGTTAAATGTTTGGGGCACAGAGTTTCATCACAAGCAGTAAGAACTGATCGAGAAGAAGATAGCACCTGTCAAAAATTAGCCAGTTCTAAATGACAAACATCAATTAAGAAATTTTTTTGGTCTACAGGCGATTCATAAAAGGTTTTGCGGATATAGCAAGGAGCCTGCATCAACTAACACAAAAAAGAAAGCCGTTCATATGACCGGATAAATGATGCAAGACTTTCAGAAATGTGAATCAACAACCCTGCGAAACTCCAGTGATTCAACATCCAAAGCTGGGAAAAACTTTTATATTGAACTCGGATGTGAGCAATATAGGTATTGGTGCAGTGCTTTCACAGGAGTAGGATGGTCAAGAAGTGCCAGTAACTTATTATAGCAAAGCACTCTCGAAATCTGAGACAAATTATTGTGCTGCAATAAAAGATCTACTAGCCCTTGTAAACTCAACCAAACATTTCCCATATATATCTCTACGGGCAGAAATTTGTCCTCCGCACGGACATTGCAGCGCTTAAATGGCTTTTGCAATTTAAATTCACTGAGGGACAAGTGGCGAGATGGATATATTATTCTTATGATTCCCTAGATGAATGCCCGTATAAAATTTCGTTTGGTCACCGATCTATGCAAGTTTTATTTTTGAAGTGGATTTTCGCATATATTTCTAGAACGGTTCGTCAGACAGAAATAATGATTGTACCCAATTTTATAGGATTTCGTATTCTGCAGAAGTTTTTAGTACTATAAAAATGTCTAGGACTGATTGTTTTCACATTATATGTACCTAAATTTTTATATGGCAACACCAAGAAAAGGTGCCCGATTTAGTCCATTTTTGAAATTCTATTTGCTATTACTACAAAAACACCACGTACCTAATTTCAGCTCTCTCTATCGACGCGTTCTCCTGCAGTGTCCAAATATATAGTGGAAAAACAAAATTTTTGTATGGCAACTTCAAGAAGTAGTTGCCCGATTTGTCTCATTTTCGAACTTAATTTTACACAAAATTTCAAATTTCTAAGTGAACGCGTTTTCGAGATATCGTGCGCATAGACGGACAGACGGACACACGGATGGACATGCAAAAATTAAAAAAACTTTTAATATTGTGCATGGGTGTCCAATCCATTTTGCTCTACCATCATTATTTATGTGCGTTACAAACGGAATAACAAACTTACTATAACCTATAGATTTCATCTATGGTATAACAAGATTAAAAATGATAACCATAATTCATAATTATCAATATTAACCTTCATATATATGTATAAGACATGGGAAAAACAAAAGTTTCAAATTTCAACCCAAGTCGTTTCAATAGAGAAAAGCCCCACGGCAAATCTTACCTTCAGTAAGATTTTCCAAACACACAATATGTAATTATGTACGTATATACATTACGGTGGCCTAAAAATCTATGATTTTGCAGCAAATGTGTTATAATGTTTAAATGCTCATTTAGAATTCGAATAGCTAATATAATTTTAAATTTCTGTGCATAATTACAGTGAAGTTCATTAATGTAATTTGCACAAATGCTTCACCTTCGAAAATATCATTTTGAGTATAGTTCATACACTATGTGACCGATCGACTTAAGTTAAGTCGCTAGAAAGACTATTGTTTGTAATGAATTTAACTGAAATTTTGCATAGAAGTTTAAAATTACATCAGTTAACAAATTCTGAATGAGCATTTATACATTTTAACACTGTTGTTTTTTGGACCACCCCTAATGTACATACATATCAGGCTCATTAAATGATAAATGTTATTCGGTGAAGATTGAAACGATAAAGTCTTCACCGAAAAGCGAGTTGTACCCATTGTGGGTGCAGCGATGTATGCACCAACGACAAGAGATTGCATTATATTTATGAAAATATCAAATTACACCTCAAGCCATCGTCCGTCGCAATAATTCTGGACGTGTTTAATCGCATCCAGTGAAAATGCTTTTCTAATTGTGGAAGAAATTAATTTAGCATTCGTTATACCCCTGAACGACGAGATTTTATGATTGAAGAAATCAAGCCTCGCAGAGTTGATTTGAACCTGCGATCAAGATCGTCACGCGTCTCCTTTTTTAGTTGTGAACTCTGAGTTCTCCTTATTAGGGCTGTCGCATAGAAAAACGTGTTCGCGGTCGTCAAGCACTTTCGGTTGGTACAGGAATACAAAGTATGTTCGAATATAAAAACAGGTGTTCTGCAATTAAGTTGGAAATAATAATGTGGAAAAAATAAAGTTAGAGTGTTCTTAATTCAATTCCCCCGGATAGACAGATATAAAAAATAGAACAACGGAAAGAGTTTAAAGTGTGGTATTTAGGCCCCCGAATATAGCTACAGATAGAGCAACTCCAAGCTTATGACTTTGAAATCCAACACCGAAGAGGTCATATCCATGGAAATGCAAGCAGCCTTTCACGATGTCCATGTAAACTTGAACGCAAATATTCTGGATGAAAAAACAAACAAATAAGACATGGAAAGACCACAATTTAAGGATACTAACAGCAAGTGATTCCGAATGCAGATAGTCGTCCGAGCATCAAAAGTCAATGATGTTCTAAAAGAAATGCATAGTGGATCATCTGGAGGGCTTTTGGGGCGAATAAAACAATTTCCATAATACGAGAAAGGTTTTATTGGTTACATATGGGAGAGGAAATGGAGGAGTGGTGCCGCAGATGCACTACCTATGCTTCTTGCAAAGGACCGCCACCACACAGAAGCAGAGTAGAAATGCAAAAGTATTATGTAGGGTCCCATTTGAGAGGATAACCGTAGACATCGCTGGACCTGTTCAAGAAATGGATAACAGTAACCGTTACATATTAGTTGCTATTGAAAATTCAGTAAATGGCCTGTAGGTTATGCAATCCCTAATCAAAAGGCAGCCACAGTGGCGGAACAAATAATAATGAATCGGGTCAGTAGATTTTGGTGTGCCTCAGGAACTTCATTCGGACCAAGGACGGAGCTGCGAATCACTAACTTTCCAGGAGATGTGCAAAATGCTGGGAATAAAAAAACAAGAACAAATCTTCTGCATCTACAATCTGATGGCATGGTAGAGCGCTTCAAAAGAACATTGGTCGAGCATCTAAAGAAAGTAGTCGTCTATCATCAACGCGATTGAGATCGACATATTCTCGTATTCCTAATGGCTCACCGATCAGGTTGTTCACAACGCGATCGGACAAACCCCAGCAAAGGTCATATACGGAAGGGAGAGCGTATATCTAGCGACCTCAGACTTGAACAAAAATTACCATACGATTATGAATCGGAGCTTAGAACAATATTTAACTGATTTTCACAAGGCCGCGAGAGCAAAAGTACCAGTAAGAACCGATCGGATGAACTTTTGAATGATTGTTGAAATTATTGTATTTTAAATAACGAACTAAGACCACGTTCGTAACAATATTCAAATATAATGGCAAGTTTTGAAATTTCGTGCTGCAAAGAATCGAGCTATAGGTGGGGATTCCTTAAAAACTTTTTTTGTGATGTGTACTTGAAAGGGACGGGAAATTACCGTGCTGCCATCTCTTGGAACGGTGTTGGAGTGGATTGAGTAGGAGAGGATCAGATGTAGTGAGGTTATGTCAACGTGTTTGAAAATGTGTTGGACAGGGAATTAGTATTCTCTTTAATAAAAGGTACAGATAGAGAAGATTTTAGCCTACATTGGCGCCATCTAATACTGAGATTCTTAGTCTCTCGAGTTCAGTTTTTGTTGGCAGTGTATTTGCTGAAACTGATCGTGATAGTGATAGTTTCGATGTATTTTTTTTTTTTTTACCTAGTGGCGGTGAGTATAGCTAAGACGTAGTGCTCAAAGCTTTACATGACGCGTTTCTCCAGCTTTTTTCCAGTAACTCTTGATGTTTAGGTGTATTATGAGAATGATGGATACGCATTTTCCGTGAGTTAAGTGATTTCTTTGTTCCCTTGCAGAGTTGATCTTTTTCTGAAAATTTTGGCGTAGTAATGCGTTCCCAATCCTCTCTTTAATGTTGCTTGTTTCTTTAAAATTGGAGTGTAGAGAAGTAATTGCGGCTGTAGCTTGTTTTAATGTTGTGTTGGTGGGAGTCCTGCCAAGTCCAATTAATTCGCAGGTGGTTGGAGATCGTTTGTGTTGTAGCAGTTTAAAGCCTTTGTTGTCATAATCGACACTTGTGACCCAGAGTTTATTAATGCTCGGAATGTCATTAAAATTGCGGGATGGTGTAGCGATGATAGCGAAGCAGAAGCTAATTTCTGCAGCAGGAGTCAATTCCTCCATCTTTCACGGAAATAAAGCAGAAGTAAACTCATACTTAGGTGAAGGATGGAAATAAAGCAAATAAAGCAGAAGTAGATTTCTGCAGGAGGAGTAAATTCTTACTTAGGTGAAGCAGAAGGAAATTTCTGCAGCAGAACTAGATTTCGGTGAAAGCAAAATTAGAGTTTTGCAAGGTATATGTAGGAAAGAGATTAAACTCTGATGGAGGATGTGTTCAAAGTGAATTCTGGGATTTGTTAGAGAAGATGGAAGTTTGCGATATTATTCGTTTATTATTATATCTATTCTATAATAAGAAAGGTGGCTGAGTAGATAAATATTTGAGCATCAGTAAGAAAATGATACTTGTGTTCCATTATTTATATATTTGTAGGAACTTGATTGTGGATTGAAAATAGGTTATGAAGCAAGAAATTTATTCGGTTTTGTGTGTCCCAAATACGTACCCCACCTACTTTAAAATGTCATTGCAATTGAATTATATATAAATTAAGATTGTATAACTTAAAAATTGTTCCACATTTTAAATTTAGCACTCAATTCTTACTTCTTGTTTCAATTCAATTAGTTTCTCTGAATACTGCACTGAACTCTATAATTTAGAACATAAGAACCATTGACCTGATTATGGAAATGTTTTCTGGTCAATGGTATTAAAGCGCCATTTAAAATCCATCTTTGATAAACATCAGCATTGATTTTTGTGTTTGGTGGCAGAAAAATTAGAGGTGAACGACCATTTTCAGTGGAAGCCGCCGAAATTATCATCTGTGCTGCTCATGGTGACTTTAAAATGTTCAGAATTATCATCAGAACGTATCTTTAACAAAATACGGTCATTTTGTTTGTTTAAAAATTGTTCAATGCAAAACAGTTTGGTGAACTTCCACGAGCGAGCAAACGAAGTAATTCCTTTGATCTTTGGAATCTAATATTTTTCTGAGCATCGGATAGTTGTTGGCACTTTTGTTTTTCCAAAGGCCTAACTTGTAATTTATTTTTCATTATTTTCCGAACACTTCTAATACTTTTGCTCAAATTATTTGGTATTGTTGCTAACTTCGCTTTGGATTACGATACAACCACTTAGATCATACAACGAAAAGGAGAGGCTATGCTGCGTAAAATTCCTGTACGTGTGATAAGCATTTATTTTTAGACACGGAGGCGACATGACAAGTAGGCTATCGCCTTGTTACTCTAAGGTTATTCTTCAGTTTGGCACTTCTGATTTTTTTCTGACATTTCAGATTTTATCAAAGGAAAGTTCGTGTTTCATTTAGTGAATTTTTGTTATAAAAGTGATTATAAGTGATTATATACTTAATAGAAGTGCTATATTATACTCAAATATTGTTTTGTGAACGGGATTTCATAGAATCGAGACTCCGGAGTCTTCAATTATCGGAATGAAGTGCGCTGTGCTGTGCTGCAGAAACAACCGGTGATATTCTCTTAGAAAATCATTTTGCAGACAAGCTTAATTCTATTAATAATAAATTAGAGAGTTTTAAATAAAATAAGAGTGAAATATTTATAAAAATATACAGCCGTGGCATAAACATTTAACATTTTACAATGCCGGTTTGCTTGTATATAATTGAATTGTCATTGTCGTCTTAAGTTACAGTAGCTATACAAAGGCAATGCAAAAAAATATTGTCAGAAAATAAACGGGGTACTAGGAAAATTCGTAAAATGTAAAAAGTTATAAAAATATTATAAAATTATAAACTTAAAAATAAATTTAAAAATGTTGTGATATAATGGGATCTCTTCTATTGAATTTCTTCAATACTTAATAAAGTTTCAACCACTAAATTATTCGCCCGGTGTGAAAATATCGTAGTTTACTACTTCCATGACTAAAACGAATACATCGATGCGGTTCTACTACACGCAGAAAAAAGCTTAAGTTTTTCTTCCTCATAGCCTATCCTTTTTATTATATGATCTAAGTACAACCATTGTGTTTCGAGTATATAGTGAACGCAGAGGCAATGAGTTTACAACTCAATAGATGGCTCTAGATGTACGGACTCGAAGAAATTCTATGTTCACATTAAATGTGAGGATATAAATTTACTCGTTGGTTTTTGTTCGTGCTGCAGTGCAGCTAGATTTGCGCATCGCGGCACTGTTTATTGGATATTCTTCTCGTTCGTTCTCGCCTTCCCCTACCATAGGCGTTGTTTCGTGTTTGTGTGGTGGCTTCACCCATCACTACTTTGCATAGAATAAGATTGATGAGCGAAACGGGCAGGCTGCAATGATGAATTTAGCTATGCATTGATGTGGCGGATTTTGGGATCACTGACTTTTTCATAATTATGTACTAAGAAAAACAGAGGAGTAAATGTATGTTTTCTTAGAAGGGAATCTTTAACATCATTTTGCATGACGTTTGTTTTTGTGGATTTTAATTTCTAAGTGTTATTTGAGACTAGATGACATCTTTGAGGCTGCATATGAATGAAGACCAAATTAAGGGTTTCTTTGATATTGAAGGAAGCATGATAAGAAAATATACACTTACGTAGATAGACCTGGGGATTACACGAGGAAGTACAGCTTGTATGCAAGCCTACCTTCCATCGCGTTTTTAAAATTGACAGAAGAAGGCAGTTCGATTGATATTTTGTCAGCTTATATGGATAATCACTTAGATAAATGGCATTGAGACAAAGTTTTATGTATGGTGGCTGAAGTCGCTTTTGCAAAATTTGATATTAGAAACTTTCTGGAATTTAAGAAAATAATTTTTGTGTATAAAGTTTTCATGACTTACTTGAATTTCTTGTGTCAGAACATTGTTCAATAAATTATCTATAACTATGATGCAACTACTTATACTATCAACTACACCAGCCTACCCATATTTTACCAAAAAGAATATCTAAGCATGTACGTACATATATTAACAAAAAACAATAAAAATGGGAAAGCAGAATGTGAGTACGAGCAAGAACGGAGGAAAAAATTGGTATATTCATACATATATATAAACTATTCCAAGAAGAAAGTCATGGATTCTCTCCTAACGAATCAGCGTTGCAAACAAAATTAGAGCAATTCAACGGCCGACAAAATTCATCACATTATCTGACATCATTATTGTTTGCCCGTCTCGTCACTATTCCATGCAAAGTAGAAAACGAAGCCACGCAAACACCGCTGACAAACGACAGTACGAGAAAACCACGAATTATGTGCCGAAGTGCGAGCGGAGCATGCTAGCCAGCGGGCTGGGGGACACTACACTGAATAAGCTTGAGTCTCGGATAGTACAGCGACGTGGCGCCTCTAGCGAGCAGTGTACCCAACAGCCGATTTCCATTCTTGCGTTCACTATATACTCTAAACACAATGGTACAACCAATGACGCACTTTGTTTAGGTTTTTTCTACTAGTTGCGGTGCAGCGTCGGACACCACCAGTGCATTTTTTTATGCTCTCGGTCTCGTGAAATCGGTAAATGGTACAATACACTAACTTTTCACTAAAATTCATTTCACTTAACTCTCTCCGAATTTCGATATTTGATTTTCCAATCAAATGGAAGAAATAATTTTTACAGAAGCCAAACAATATGTCAACCTATTCACATAAAAACGTTGTTTGAGAATTGTCAGATTTGCGGTTTATATTTGACAGCGATTGGAACTTTACGGACCCGGTTGATTACTTCAGTTGAAATTGCGCTGTATGGAATAAACTTCAAAATTATTCTTGTTTTTTTCTATTGTGAAAAGTATTTTCAAGTACAAAAAGTGTGAAAGTGGAAATTTTATTTAGAATAAAGCAGTGCATTGAATAACAGGTACAAAACGGTACGCTATTCTAAAAGCAAATGTATTTGGGGCGAAATAGTATTTGCAAGAATTTTAAGATAAGTAATTGTGTATAATTGATTAACGATAAATTAAGATAAATCTAAAATCGGTTAATTTAATAGATTAGTGTACTTTTTGCATCAAATTAAGTATATGCTAGAATAAAGTATTGTTACGTGGCACAAAGTGAATCAAGCGACATCTGTTAGGAATGGAAACAACTTTAGGTTAGTGTCATCTTAGTAAACTTGGGGTTCGGACAACGGAATATTCAGGAAGGTTCTAGGATAATTCGTAGAGTATAAATACGGCGCTCTGACAGCTAGGAGGCGAGTATTATTTCAGACAGCGAAGTGAACGAAGTAAACTATTTGGATTGCGATAATTAGAAGTACAGTACTAGCGATAAATAAAGAGTTGATTTGATAATTATTTGTGAATTTGTGAGTGTAAACAGTAGAGTTAAATAAAGAAAGAATTTTTGAATTATATCTGAAATATTGTGTTTTAAATAACGAACTAAGGCTACGCTCGTAACAGTATTTTAATTAAAGATGTGAAAAGAGAAGGTAGTTAAATTAATATAAGTGGTGAATTTAGTTAAATTTAACATGTTAAGATATAGCATTTTAATTATACATGCGAAAGACACCGTAGTTAAGCTATAATAAGTCCCTTATGGTCCAGGCAGAAGGCACTGCACATAAGACCACGAAGACACTGAAACGCAGGAGTAACAAATGAATTTTCCTGACGTGATGTAGTTTGCTGTACGAATGCCCAAAGTACGCAAACGTATTTTTAAGGTAATAAGAAAATCTTGCTCTTCCCAAAAACTAATACCAAAGGACTGAGCCTATTTCAGCTGAGGATTGTAAAGCCTAATTTACCACGTTGACTGTAGTTGCCTCCTTTAACTCATTTATGTAGAGGGGCAAAAAAAAAATCAAAAACCACTTTTTAAAAAAAATCTGATTCAAAAGACCCCACTAAAAAATTGAAAATAAATTCTTCCTTCACTTAATGATTACATCAAAAAAGATTATTATAGTTTCCCTTCATTTTGCATTTAGTTAAATTTTGTAATTATAAGGTATAAATTTTACAACTTTCAGGTACATAAAAAAGCAAAGTCTGGGAAAATCAAATTTTAACAATTCTATGAGTAACAATTTCCCGAAATTGGAAATTGGTAAGTACACCTAATGTTTTTCAAATTTCTTAATTAAATTGCAGTTTGCTGTTCAGACTTTGCTTAGTTTGGGTACCTTAAAAATTTATATACAAATATAATATACTTAATTTCAAAATTTAATTAAATGCAAAATTAGGAGGAACTGTATGACCGCATTAATTAAAGTGATAAATTATTTTATATTTTTTAGTATGGATTTTGAAGCTTTTTTTTAAAAAGATATTTTTTTAATATATTTATAGTTTTTTCTTTTTAAATCTCAAATTATTGTCAAAAAATTCAAAATTATATCGCTACGGAATCTTCGGTGCAAGTAATTTGTTTGAATTGCTTTGTGATCGAAAGCTGCTTACAAAATCCCGAATACTTTGATGAAAAGTAATATATTATGAAGTTAATCATAGCCGGGGTAATAAATATCAAATTCATTTTCCTGCAAATATTTAATTTAAATATGATTATATATTCAGCCTACCAAATTTCTTGAAAAATTCTTTAACAAAGTGTCGATTTTAAAACAAATTGCAGCCCAAATAAAGTGTTCAACAAATTTATGAAAATTATAGTCTGTGAACGAAATTCAAGGTACTTTTATGTCAAAAAAAAAAAAAAAACTAAGTAAAATAAATCAAGAAGTGTAAAATGTCGGCCGATGTTCGCGGATGTAAGTCGGTTGGTTGTATATTGCAGCGGTTACGACTGACCGATTTTCTATTTTGTATAGCACTAAATTTTACTATCCTTACGGTATCAAAAACTTATACTATATTAATAAAATAACTTCAGGAGCTCATAGAAGACCTTGACCTATGGAAGACTAAAATCCGTCGTTTAGGCGGTAAAGGGTGGTTTATGATTTTGGTATATTACCCCTCAACATTCTGCATCACTCTTAGTATACACCGAAGAAATGATGTTAACTGTTCAACATTACCAAGATATATTCCACTCATATCTTTTCAAACTTATGCTCGTTTTCCGACACACTTTCCATAACACTTTCTTGCTAAATTTGAAAAGCCTTGTTTAGTCCTAGCACAACACAATATAAACTCAAAATCTTAACGTAAATTAAAACTATGTTTGATTTGTTTAAATTGCAAAATATGTAATGGATTTTGTTATTAAATTACTATGATCGGTTGTAAATTCAAAAGTAGCGCTCAGCTATAATTTTTGCTATAATTCTAACCTCCATAATTGTTTCAATTCTATTGGTAAAGAGGAAGAAGTGACACTTGTTATCTAGTCGTCGGCAAAAAAGGTTCGCTCTAAAATCAACAATAGATGAGTTTTCATTTTTCAAATTACAAAAAAGCTTGTAATTCAACATTTTGGCGCCCGAGCAGGGACCAATTCTCAAAGTTCTTCATTTAAATTAATTATCGTCGTGGAAATTCGGTCCAGTAACAAAAAAATAAAATAAATCATCGTAGCAATTGTTGGTCTGCAGAGCATTACATTTTTTAAAATTGATACAAGTCATCGAGGGAAATCTCTGTCATCATTTCGTTGCGCATCAATTCAAGGCAAGAGATCATATCAGCAGGGCATTTGGCTTTACTTATTGGTAAAAAATTCAGCAAAAATTAGTTTGAAGAAAAAATCCGAATACACACGTGAGTACATTTGAATTCAGTTCTTTAACCGCTAACTTGGATAGCGAAACAGATAAAATAATTTATCAACATTTACATGACATTTCCCTGAATAATCGTCGCTGGATGCAACCTGCACAAAATTGATCAAGATAACTTGATTATCATTGTCGTCGTCGCCGCAAATTTTTCACTACACACAGGGAGATTGGCAAGAATCATCCAGACAAAGTGCATCACACCCGAACGAAGCTGGCGGTCTTACATATTAGAGGAATAATTCGATAGAATGCGGTAATTATATGATATGTACATATGTACACTCATACAAAGTGGACTTTAACAAAAAATTGGGATATACACTTGAGTAAGTTTTACAACTCAAAACATTTGTCAATAAATTAAATAGATAATGAAATGTTGATTTTTTAAGTGATATAATTATATCATCGTACTTTATAATTATTAAAGACATACATAAATATATTTGAAAAATAAAGCTTTATTTAAGACGAGAACTTTCGGTAATAATAAGTGCGTTCTAAAAAGCTTTCATTGAAGTTCCTAATTGAATTATAGATACAGTGGACAGATTTACTGAGAAAGTTAAAGCTTAAGTAGGGACAAGAACATAAAATTGTGTGAATTTTACAATACACAACAGGCATTAAAGTAAAAAATTTTATCGTTCCCAATTGCGGCCAAGTTTTTTAAAATAGTCGATATGACAGAATTAGCGGAACTAAAAACGCAGCGCGCTTCTACAAAAGGATGTATTACTCGTATAAAAAACCTAGTGGATCAGATGGCCGACACCCTTACACCTCCTGAAATTGAGTGTAGGTTAGGAATATTAGAAAGTTATTTTAAGCAATTACTTTCCTATCAAACTTCGATCGAGAAACTTGTTCCTGAAGATGCAACGGAAATTAAAATTAGAGGTGAACTCGAGGAGCTATATTGTGCGGCCAAGTCAAAACTGTTATCGCTAACCGCAAGCCATCGTGGCAGCTTATCTAACCAGTCAGAGTCAATTATGCTAACAAGTGCGCTAGGGAACCAGCTCCCTAAACTACGTCTTCCTCAATTTTCGGGAAAGTATTCGGACTTCTCTAATTTCTGGGGCTGTTTCAATAAGCTAGTTCATCTAGATGCCTCCCTATCTAATTTAGAGAAATTTAACCACCTGCTAACTTGTTTGAGTGGTCTGGCATTTCGATCAATAAAAGTATTCGACATAACAGAGGCTAACTACGCAAAAGCGGTAGATCACTTGAAGGAAAGATATAATAATAAATATCTAATATTTCAAGAACACATAGTAGAATTATTCAATCTACCAAATGTACCTAAAAATTCTGCCAACCAACTAAGAAATGTGCTGGATAATACCAGTGCTCATCTCAATTCTCTTCTGTCGCTTGGATCTTATGAGAACATAACCAATGCATTTCTTATTTACCTAGCTAATTCAAAGCTTGATCCAGATTCTCAGTCAACTTGGGAAGCAGGAGTAGATTTTAGTGAGTTGCCCTCATGGACAAAATGTTCTAATATTCTAACTAGACGCTGTCAATACCTAGAGTCGATAGATTTGAAACTTCATGAGTCAATGAAAACCGGTACATCGCGACATGCAAATAAGGCGAAACCTATGAAGGAATTCAATGGACACACGATTGCCTTAACATCAAAAGGGAATTGTGGGTTATGTGGAGAAGGAGATCACTTAATCTATAAATGTCCTACATTTCTTGGCTTGTCGGTATCAGATAGATTCAAAGAAGTAAAAAAACGATCTTTATGTTTAAATTGTTTATTCAGAGGACACAGCGTTAAGAAGTGTTTTGTTCAACGTTGTCGGGTCTGCTTAATGCCACACCATACTCTGCTTCATAGGTATCAGACTAGTAATTCGATAAACTTATCATCGCGAGATGTTGCACGTTCATTGGAGATTTCGACAAAACAATCTAACATAGGTGATCGAACTCAAGCTACAAATGTTGGTAACACATCTCTACAAACTCTGTGTACCGATGACAAGGATGAGGATCATGTCTTCTTGGCTACAGCTCTTGTAAGAATTAAAGACAAATTTGGTACATTTCATCTTGCACGAGCGTTATTAGAGGCCTCGCAACTGAACTTCGTTACGGAAAGATTGGTGCAGCTATTAAGGTTGTCGAAAGATAAGGTAGAAACAAATATTAGTGGCATTGGCGACACTCCCTCTAAAGATCGATATTCAACACAGACATCTATTCAGTCAAGTGGCAACGACTTCGTAATGAATCTTAAAATGTTTGTTCTACCGACAATCACAGGACTTCAGCCAGCAAGAAAAATATCGGTGGAAAACTGGAATATACCAGAAAATATTCGATTGGCTGACGGAAAATTCTATGAGCCGCAAAGGGTCGACTTACTATTATGTGTTGGCCAGATTAAGTTGGGCGAAGGCCTGCCGACCTTGCAGAAAACTCTCTTGGGTTGGAGGGCAATATTCAAAATCAAATCTAGATAATAAGGATTATTCTTACTCATTACTTTGTGATAAGTCCGAAATATTAGAAAATGACGACTATCAAGACCGATCGCTTACAGAAATTGTTGAAAAATTTTGGGAGGAAGAAAATATAGAACCGTCCCCCAAATATACGGAGGAACAAGAGCAGTGTGAATCATTATTCAGAAATACAGCAAATCAGCTGCCTAATGGAAGGTTTATAGTCAAACTTCCATTTAAAGACGATGGTCCAGAGCGGCTGGGAAAGTCTCTAGATATAGCTAAACGTAGATTTTTATATTTAGAAAGAAAATTAAAAAAGAATCCTGAGATAAAAGTACAGTATTCACAATTTTTAAAGAAATATTTGGACGCTGGACACATGGAGTTAGTATCGATTCATGACATTCCACCACTCCATTACATTTGCCCTCATCAATATGTACTTCGTCCAGACAGTTCATCAACAAAGTTGAGAGTCGTTTTCGATGCGTCGTCCCGAACTGCATCTGGTGTCTCTTTGAACGACATACTGATGGTTGGTCCAGTTATTCAGGATGATATCTTTGCGATTATCCTGCGTTTTCGATGCTATAGATTCGCTTTGACTGCAGACACCTCAGCTATGTACCGTCAAGTATTAGTCTATCCAGAGGATAGGAACTTCCAATTGATCATATGGAGAGAAAATCCTGAAGATGATTCTAGCATTTATCGACTTAGAATAGTCACCTACGGGACAGCATCTGCTCCCTTTCTAGCTACTAGGTGCCTTGCAAAGTTAGCTGAAGACGTTTCAGCGAATCTGAAAATTTCACGGATTATTAGCAGAGATTTCTACATGGATGACCTGATTACAGGAGCAAACACTAGAGAGGAGCTCTTGAACATCAGGGAGGAAGTGGAATCCATACTAAAGGCAGCTCAGGTCAACTTGCGAAAATGGTACTTCAACGATGGGGAATTTCTCGATAGAATACCAGAAGGTGATCGTGAAAAGACGTTAAGAATAAATGACACTGATATAATTAAAACACTGGGAATTATTTGGGAGCCTGGTGCAGATAAATTGTTATACAATTATAAGAAGATAACAAAAAGAGCAGTCCTTTCTGAAATTGCCCAGTTGTTTGATCCGTTAGGACTCGTCAATTCCGTTGTCTCAAAAGCAAAGATATTCCTGCAGGAGTTGTGGATTCTAAAGCTCAACTGGGATGAGTCCATACCAATGGAACTAGAACATCGATGGCGAGCCTTCACGGAAGAGTTGACGAAGTTGCAACAAATAGAAGTTCCTAGGTTAGTTCTTCTTACTGACTCATGCACTTCAATTGAATTGCACGGCTTTTGTGATGCATCCATACGAGCATATGGGTGCTGCATTTACGTTCGATGCGTCGATTCCAGAGGAATTATTTCAGTTAACCTTTTAGCAGGAAAGTCGAAAGTTGCCCCCATACGAACAACGAGAACTTTACCTTATCTTGAATTGTGCGGCGCATTACTTCTGGCAAAATTATTGGATAAGGTTCGTAAAAGTTTCTTAAAGCCTTTGGATCACATATATTTGTGGACTGACTCAGAAATAGTACTGGATTGGTTATCCTGTCATCCGACTACCTGGAAAACATTTGTTGCCAACCGTGTCTCGGAAATCCAGAATCGGACCATATCGGCAACATGGATGCACGTCAATTCGAAGTCAAATCCAGCGGATATAATATCCAGAGGGGCCAGTGCATCAGAGCTGTTGCAATCTATTTGGTTTTCGGGCCCATCATATTTACGAGAATCACCAGAGTATTGGCCACCAGCTAAACAGCGTCATATACAAAATGCTACAGAAGAAAGCAAAATTAAATCAGTTCTCCTAAGTTCCATTTCGGAGGACTTTCTTGGAATCGTCTATGGGTGCAGAAGCTTTATCGAAAATTGTCGTCGGTTTGCTCTCATACTTTGATTTCGGAACAACTGTTTACTGAAGAAGAAGGAAATGAATATAATCACAAGCCGGCTTTCAGCTTCAGAGATAGACGAAGCATTTATAAGGATTGTCTGGTGCATACAGCAAAAGGAATTCGCGGAAGATATTCATGAATTGGAAAGAGGAAGGGAATTGAGTTCGAAAAGCAACTTAAAATGTTTGAACGCTTTTCTAGATGAAAGCAGGTGTTACAAACTGTTAAGAGTAGGAGGGAGACTAAGGCATTCACAGCGCCCGTATGATTACAAATACCCAATTATGCTTCCGAGGAATAATCCCTTTGTGAAGGCGTATGTTCATTCTCTACATATAAGTAATTTCTACGCAGGTCCGCTGGCTTTAGTTTCAATCATTCGACAGCGTTTTTGGATCATTAATGCGAGGGAGTATGCAAGAAAGTGTGTGCGGCAGTGTATCCATTGCTTCAAATATAGGCGTCAGCTTATGCAGCAGATTATGGGCGACTTGCCAAAGGGTAGAGCGAATTTTGAGCTACCGTTTGCCCATGCGGGTGTCGACTTTTGTGGACCATTTCAGACAACACATCGACTTCGAGGAAGAGCATCCTACAAATCTTACGTAGCAGTATTCATTTGCTTCGCCACGAGAGCTGTCCATATTGAAGTCGTCTCCGATCTTTCAGCTGATGCATTCATTGCTGCCTTGAAACGTTTTATCAGTCGTAGAAATTTATGTAAGCATATTTATTGTGACAACGCAACAAATTTTGTGGGCGCAAGAAAGAGATTACAGGAATTTCGTTCAGCATTTTTCGAGCAGTGTTCCCAAAGGAAAATTGGTGACTGGTGCGCAAACAAAGGAATCGAGTTCCATCACATTCCACCTCGATCGCCGCATTTTGGTGGTATTTGGGAAGCAGCAGTCAAGTCTGCAAAAACTCTCCTGCATAAAACATTTCAGGGATCCTTGCTGACGTTTGAGGAGCTAACTACGGTTATGGCTCAAATAGAAGCAATCTTGAACTCAGGACCCATAACACCCTTATCGTCAGATCCAAGTGATGAACAGGCGCTGCCTCCAGCGCATTTTCTGCTGCAAGCACCGATAGAGTTCATCGCCGAGCCAGACTTTTCAAATAAAAAAACTAGTTACTTACGTAGATGGCTGCGGATTTCTGCATTATTTCAATACTTTTGGCAAAGATGGTTTAAAGATTATTTATGTCATTTACAGGAAAGGACACGATGGAAGACAGCTCATCCGAAAGCAGTAATAGGATCGTTAGTTTTTATTCATGATGAGGATGTCCCCCCTTTCAAATGGAGGCTTGGAAGAGTGATAGAGGCTAATACCGGCGCTGACAATCGTATTCGAGTAGTCAGCATAAAGACGGGCAACAAAGTAATTCAACGGTCAATTCATAAGACTGCGCCCTTACCACTGGATGAAAATTGAAAGCATTTGGTGATACTTTCAAGGCGGCTGTATGTTTAGTCCTAGCACAACACAATATAAACTCAAAATGTTAACGTAAATTAAAACTATGTTTGATTTGTTTAAATTGCAAAATATGTAATGGATTTTGTTATTAAATTACTATGATCGGTTGTAAATTCAAAAGTAGCGCTCAGCTATAATTTTTGCTAAAATTCTAACCTCCATAATTGTTTCAATTCTATTGGTTTCATGTATCTCTATGGTTTCATTTTGGTAAAGAGGAGGAAGTGACACTTGTTATCTAGTCGTCGGCAATAAAGGTTCGCTCTAAAATCAACAATAGATGAGTTTTCATTTTTCAAATTACAAAAAAGCTTGTAATTCAACAAGCCTGGAAGGTTAGGTCTTATTTAATGCTTCACATGGTCCTACGTGCTTATAACCGTTTTAAAGATAATCGTGCACCTCTTCTTTCTATCTGTATATTCTGTTTCTACTGTCAATAGAAATTACACTTCATCTCAGGAATTTCTTGTAGTTTGTTTGTTTCCACGTTCAAGCTTTAAGCACAATGCGATCTCACTCGTGCTCTAGAGTGCTGAAATTTTGCATATAGGCTTTATAAGAGACCTCAAATTTTTTTACAAGGTGTTTTCATAAAAATTGTAAATAAAAGTTCGAAAGTGGGCTAAATCATGCAACCCCTTTTTGGTGTTGCCATACGAAACCTTGAATTTTATTTTAATCTGGGGTATAATATTATTTTTCTTAGACCTATTGTAACTTTTTCTCTTGTTTACGAAAACGTTTTACAGATTTTTACAATAAATATTGTTACGAGTGTGGCTGCAGTTCGTTATTTAAAACACATTATTTCGTATATAATTCAAAAGTTCTTTCTTTATTTAACTTTTCTGTTTACTCTCACAAATAATTATCAAATCAACTCTTTATAGTTATCGCTAGTACTTCGTTCACTTCACTGTCTGAAATAAGATTCGCCTCCTGGAAGTGAGAAATGCAGTATTTATACTCTAAAAATTATCTTGGAACCTTGCTGTATATTCCGTTCTCCGAACCCAAAATTTACTAAGATGTCACTAACCTAAAGTTGTTCCCATTTCCAACAGCTGTCGCTTGTGTCGCTTTGTAGCGCGTAACACTGGCACCATCTTAAAATGGTTCGTCTCAAACAACAGGTGGTCCACTGTCTTGATGCTCGCAGTATTTACACAAACGATCCAGGTGAACAATTTTCCGTTTGCCTCTTGTACCACGATGAATCCTGTATACTACGTCATTAATTCTAGTCACTACTAAATACGGTGCTTCCCACTTTTGTTGTAATTTTGGAGAACGTCCCTTACGTCGTTTCGGGTTGTACAGTCAAACAATGTCGCCTTCATTAAATCCTGCTGAATTAGCTCATAAGTCGTAGCAGGTCTTCATCCGATCGGTATTTACTGCTAATTTTGCTCTCGTTCCCTCGTGCACATCAGCTAATCGTTGTCTAAGCTCCGATACATGACATCTGGTGACTTTTGTTCGCCTCTGGGTGTACCAAACTTGAGGTCGGTTGGCAAACGCATATCCCTTCCGAATACAACCGGTCGTGTTGTGAACAGCTGATCGATAAGCCTTTAGGAACACGGGAATATGTCGCTCCCAATCGCGTTGATGATAGTCGACAACTTTCTTTAGATGCTCGACCAATGTTCTGTTGAAGCGCTCTACCATGCCATCAGATTGTAGATGCCGAGGAATTGTTCTAGTTTTTCTTATACCCAGCACTTTGCACATCTCTTGGAAGGTCCGTGATTCGAATTTTCGTCCTTGGTCCGAATGAAGTTCCTGAGGTACACCAAATCTACTGACCGAATTCATTATTAGTTGTTCCGCAACTGTGGTTGACTCTTGATTAAGGATTGCATAAGCTTCAGCCCATTTACTGAAGTAGTCAATAGCGATGTCTACGGCTATGCTTTCAAATGGGGCTCCTACATTATACTTATTTATGCATTTATCCTCTGCTTCTGTGTGGTGGTCCTTTACAAGAAGCACAGATAATGTATCTGCGGCAACACTCCTCAACATTCTCTCGCATATGTAACCAATAAGACCTTTCACGTATTTTGTAAATTGTTTTATTCACCCCCAAATGTCCTCTAGATGATCCACTGTGCATTTCTCTTAGAATATCTTTGACCGGGGTTGCTGGAACGACTATCTGCATTCGGAATTACTTGCCGTTAGTCGATTCCCACTTGCGTTTTAATATACTACATTCAACGTGAAGAGGATTCCATTGAGCCCAGTAGGTCTTCAGTTTTTCACTCCTCTCCGAAATATCCTTCCATTGTGGTCTTTCCATGTCTTCTTTCCGAGCAATTATGGGTGATATGTCTGTGATTTTCGCAAGCTCTCTTTGTCCCAGCCTGTCGATGGTTCAACCATTATCAGCTAGCTGTATAGCTGCTTTTGTTTATTTTTCTTCCACCCGAATGCATTTCCATGGATACGTCCTCTTCGGTGTTGGATTTCAAATTCATAAGCTTGGAGTCGTAATCCATATCGCCACTTGCCCCTCAGGGTTCTTAAACTTCTAAAGCCATTTAAGCGCTGCATGCTCAGTGGGAGGGTTAATTTCTGCCCATAGAGATATTTATGGAAATGCTTGGTTGAGTTTACAATAACAAGTAGCTCTTTCCTTCTAGCACAATAATTTCTCTCTGATTTTGAAAGTGCTTTGCTATAGTACGCTGCTGGTAACTCTTAACCATCCGCCTCCTGCGAAGGCACTTCCCCGATACCTGCATTGCTGGCATCCGTATCCAATATAAAAGTTTTTCCCAGCTTTGGATAGTGAAGTACTGGAGTTTCATAGAGTTGTTGCTTCAGATTCTCGAAACTACCTTTACATTTATCCGACCGTATGAACGGCTTTCCTTTTCCGGTAAGTTGATATAGGCTCCTTGCTATATCTGCAAAACCTTTTACGAATCGCCTGTAGTAGATACCTAGACCAAGAAAACTCCTGAATTGGTGTTTGTCTTTGTGAACTAGCCAATTCTGGACAGCTGCTATTTTCGCTGGATCAGTAAGAATTCCTTGTGATGAAACTATGTGCCCCAAATATTTAACTTCATTTTTAAGTAGAGCGCATTTATTCGTACTAAGCTTCTTGCATCTCTCAGTCTTTGAAGTACGTCCCGTAAGTTGTTTTTGTGTTCCTCGAATGTCCCTCCGATTACTATTATGTCATCTAAGTAGATGTGACATGTTTTCCAGGTTAATCCACGTAAAATACATTCCAGGAGTCGTTCGAATGTGGTTGGAGCATTACATCACCCAAATAGCATTACTTTGAATTGCCATAAGCCACTTCCAACTGAGAAAGCAGTTTTCTCTCGGTCCTCGGGATGTATTTCCACTTGCCAACTCTTCAAGTACAGTGTGGAAAACCATTGGGCTCCGAAAAGGGTATCTAGTGTGTCATCAATACTTGGTAACGGATAGCTATCCTTTTTTGTAACGTTATTTAGTTGCCGGTAGTCTACACAAAATCGGGTGCTCCCATCCTTTTTTCTGACCTGAACAACTGGCGATGTTCCAGGGCTATTATATGCCTCTATTATGCCTTGTTCCTTCAGTGAGTTTATCATAATTGCAACTTCTGATTGTGTGGCCAATGGTAGTCTTCGTGGTATCTGCCGAATGGGCTACTATTATCCAAATTAAAAATCTGATAAACGGGTACACAATTTCCAATTATAGCTCCTTCTTTTAGTTGTAACTCATTTTCGGATGTGTTGAGGACTCTGACTGGCGAAATGTTGCACCTTCTGCCTTAACTAACGTCTTACCTGCAATGATGTTCGATGTAATTTTTGTAGGATTAGGTTCCGCCAACTAGAATCGGCAGGTCCCGATGTCATCGGTAAGCTTGGTCCATGCTAGCGTCTCTGAGCATGCAGGGAGAGTAGCATTATCATAGACCATCGTCCTTATTTTTGCAGGATAATCTCTTCCTCCTGCTACTCTCATAGTATTTTCCATGTTGCCATATTTTAGTATCCGTTCCCTGACATCCAGATTTATTTTATATGTAGTCATAAAGTCTACTCCAAGAATTCATTCATGCATGATGTCTGAAACTAGGAAAGTGTGAGGAAATAGTAGTTAACCTAGTTGAATATTCAAAGTTATTTCTTCAAAAACCTGCGCTGCCTCTCCAGTTGCTGCTCTTAGTAAATATTTGGTGTTGTTGTGAAGCCATTTATTCTTGACAACATCTGCTATAATAATTTATCTCGAAACTCCAGTGTCAGTATTGACTGCGCAGTCATTTTTCCCTACACTTCCATATATTAAAAGACTGCTATCATTTCTCTGCAACTAGGCTACCTGAATGATGACCTCGGGACTGTCAACTCCACCAACCAACTTCTGCCCCCCGAAGTTCGCGTTTACATGTTTTCCTACTGCTGAAGATGGGAGCTGCCGCGACTAGTCGCTGTTTGATTTCTTGTCTCTTCCTAAATAGCTTGCTCCCTGTACTGTTTACTCACACAAATTCACAAATAATTATCAAATCAACTATTTATAGTTATGGCTAGTACTTCGTTCACTTCACTGTCTGAAATAAGACTCGCCGTATTTATACTCTAGAACCTTCCTGAATATTCCGTTCTCCGAACCCAAGGTTTACTAAGATGCCACTAATCTAAAGTTGTTTCCATTTCCAACAGATGTCACTTGTGTTGCTTTGTAGCGCGTAACAATATATTATAAGGTCTATAAAAATCCTCTCGATTTTAAGTAATTTTCTCCAATATACTACGAAAATCTTTCAGATCGATCTTTTACAATAGCTGTTTTAAATACTTTACGAAAATTTTTTTGTAAGTGTCGGAATTAATTTCCTCCTATATATTTGTTATTAGTAAGTGTGGGTTAGTTTATGTGCAATACAATTTTATATGCAACACATAAATATGTTCCATATTGTTTAAAACCCTAGAATGCTAAACTTGCGTCAAATTGACTCCTCACTAAATAATGTTGCCGTTATTTCAATGTCCACAGAATCGAAGTAGCCACAACTTCTCAGTACCTCCATTATCGAGTCTGCTGCGACTGTTGATGGAATACTGAAGCTCTTAGTTAGGAGTCGAATGACATATGTTTAGCAATAGTGTATCTTTTGTGCGGGTTATTAAATTTTCTCATATAATGCATTTATTGTGATAAATGATTGAGAAAACTATTGGATTATCTTTACAGGATCCGGAATACTCACAAAACTGCATCAGAGGACATATTGTTAATACTGCCCTGCGAAATTCCATCGAAATATAACAACGGTCTGTTCAAAGTGCTATAAAAAAATATGTGTTCCCAGAAAGAAAAAATTTTTGTATAATTTAGTGTATTCTATGAGCATTATTAATTTTCATTAATAGAAGGAAGAATATTGTTCTTTATATTACTATAAATATGTTTCGAATTAAAGGGAGTCAAATTGTCGTATGTTTAGTATTACCGATTTTTCGTACATGTTTAGTATTCTAGGGTTAAAATTATGTAGGGAATTAAATTTTGTATTATCTCAAATTCATTCAGTCTTATTTTTCACCCTTTTATGTATAATATAACATTTTTGCACGTGTGTCTATAAATGAGACCTGTCGCTTAGTAATATGTAATAATTGTAATAATTAAGTAATATAATACAAGTAATCGATGTGCCAAATGTAAATGAAGATTCTTTAATTTCATTTTATGTGATTTATTGGTATTTTTACACGATTTCATTCTTTTTTTTTAATTATGTTTAAAGAAAAATTTAATTTCTCGCTCCTCCTATAGCATATGTCTGACTCCGCCCTTGTTTATGTGTGGTGACTAGAAATCGCTCGGACAGAAAAGTATACGAAATTATTGAGTGAAAAGGTAAATTCTGTGACAATATTTTATTACTTGTATTTTATTTATTTATTTAATAATTCAAGTCTACAGAGTGTATCTCCTACAGACTATGAAATATGACTTAAAACATACTAATCCATTTTATATAACTAGGTACTCAAATACTTATTAATATAAAGTAACTAGCTTGTAAGATAAAGTGCAAATAAATACCCAAAAAAATACTAATATAAATTTTAATAGTTAGTTGTAAGATATAGCATAACTACAGCAAGTAAATATCATTTATATTCTTATATATATATATATATCTTTATAGTTGGAACGCTCGAGCTAAATCGACTTCATAAATTTCATTAAAGCGACGAGAGCAATAGGAAATGATTTCATGCAAACTAAAAACCGTGCCGTGATAAAGTACATGCAACAGATGTCTAGTCCTTAGGGCAAAACCTGGCACATAAATATTGATAAAAATTAGTAAATCACCATTTTGAAGCATGGAATATCTTTCACAAGCATAATAGATGAAATTCTTCTCCTAGTATCCAACCCGAAAAGCATACATCTCGTTTTATATAATTGAGTAAACCATGCTCCCAATGCATAGCGAGTGATTTTTTTTTTTTTTGTATTTTCTCAATTTGTTCAATAACTTGTTTGATGTAAGGACACCATACCACAGAGGCATAGTCAATAATAGATCTAACTAGGGCAATGTATAAAGCTTTTAAGGTGTGACGATATCTGAAGTCATCAGTGTGGCGTTTTATAAAACCAAGCATCATAAAAGCCCTACAGCAAATATAATCAGTATGCAAACCACTCCCCAGTTTCTCGAAAAAAACGACAGCAAGGCCCAAGATTTCATTAGACCGTTCAATGTAAACATTACCAATAAAGTATTCAATATTAACCATACGAAGAAGAGTATAATACTTGCACTTGCTTGGATTTAGAGCCAGTCCATTTGAAAATCACCAAATGTCAGATGAAGTTTTAAAGGGAAATAAAATGTTAAGGTTGTGGACATATTGTAATGGTTCCACGGAGCGAAAAATATTTATCACATCATTAATAAAAATAATAAACAGCAAAGGACCGAACTGGCTTGTGGAAGAACAGACAAAACTCGGAAGATTCGAGACTGACAGCAGTTCATTTTAACACACTGAGTAGTATTAGTAAGATATGATTTCAACCAAATATTCTGAGAAGAATTAAAGGCAAACACTTCAAGCTACTTAGACACTTTTACAAAATCTGTGGATATAACATCCAGCTGAAACCCATCCTAAATAGCAATAGACACATAGCGTTTGAAAAGAATTAAATTAGTAGAAGTATCCCTGCTGCATGGATCAAATACCTTCTTTAATGTGAAAATAAGTTTTATCTTATCTAAGCTCTCAAAGCATTTAGAGATTGGTAAGAGTTTAGCAATTAGTCTATAACTACTTATTCGATTCCGGGAACCGTCTTTGAATAAAAGTTTAATATAAGATAGCTTCCAATAATATAAAAAATACCCCAAAACTAGGGATTGATAAAAGACTATTGTTAGTGCAGGGACCAAAGAACTGCACCAATGGTTAAACAATGTACTCGGAATTAAATCATCACCATAAATGGTATCACAATGTTCTCAATGATTCTTGAACTTCATACACGTTTAAGTGAACGCCTCCCGAATGCACAAAGGTCTTAGCATGACTAGATTCTGCAAAAGAGTCAGCACCAGAGTCACTGCAGTAAACCGATTAAAAATAATTGGCAAATAATTCGCAGCTATTCTAAAGATTATTTGAATAGATGCCATTGTATTCCATATTAATAGGAATGCGGGACGATAATTGTTTAGAGTTGATATACGTCCAAAAACCTGACTATTGTTCTTAATATTATCATCGGTTGACCATATATATAGAGTCTAAAGAGATACCTATGAAGATACTCATATTACCGTTATGGACGTTTAAAATTAGCCTCATTTACTGAACTGTTTACCTCAACCAACAATTTATGTGCCTCATTTTTAGCATTCTTTAGCCTTAGCAAACCCTGATTGAACCAATGAAGATGAGATTACGCTTTGGTCTTATTAGTAGGTTTGAACTTCTCAATGCCGGCATGAATAATTTTCGGAAATTTACTATAAGTATAACGGAGATCACTTGCATAATTTAGCTCTTCGCACCAATTATACTAGATAATGTATTTATTAAATTTAACAAAATCACCTTTACGAAAGTTATAAATGTAAAAATGAATCCGCAAACAAATATGGTATACATATATCTAAATTAATAACAATTGGGTTATGAAGAAAATCGATATTAGATAAAGGATATAAAACGTCATTAACATATTAATTCAGAACTAATAAAAACTAGATCTGAAACTTATTTAATATAATACAAAAGGGATTTATGCGAATTAAATCACATCCAGTACGCCTATCCACAACTAAGCATTCACACAGGGATGATACATTTGAAGGCATCAGGATCTTCTTATCTGCAGACCACTTCCCGTTTATAGGCGGAGGATTGTAACCTCCAAGGTAGCATAAGTGGTCTTGTATAGAAATTGAAACTGATTGCATTAAACTTTGTAAAAATTTATTATTAGTTTTGTTTTAATAAAACTGACAGTGGTAGTTTTTTATTTTCATCTTTCTTGATATGGAACTTAAATGCAATCGGTAGTTTCTTTCTCTTCCCTAATAATTGGGTATAGAGACAAATCATAAATTTTATCGAACATCTTTAAGTTAAGATCTATTTTTTATCATCAACACTAAATTTCTTAGGAAAAAATTGCACAATTTCAGACAGGAATTAAACTATAACAGTTCCCAACATTTTTTGAGATACATTTCGTGATTGTCTTTTCAACGTTATTTATTTTTGTGGATACAGATAAATATTATTTAGGTAGTTTCAGTGCTTGGTAGAATTGTTTTATGTAAGTATATTATAGAAAAGAGACAATCTTCCGTGAAATTAACATTTCTGATGCAATCGTGAAGTGTAAGCTTGTTGTTCTTTACACCTATATTAGACACTGAGTTTCTACTTTTGGCAAGCAAAAATAAGTGTTTACAAAACCTCTCTAAATGCGGTTCTCCTGCATTTATTTATAAATATATGAAGTCTGAAGGCTGACGTCAAAGGTTTCCTGTTTTAAATTATTTTATTATTTTCTAAATTGCCAGTTCTACATTTTCAAATTTTTATTGCCATGGAAGCTTCACTTTTTCCAAGATGAACACTTCCAATAACAAGACAAAAGTACAAAGGCAAATAAGTAAGTCTATAAATTACAAATTCTACAGAAAATAGAAAGCGCTCTACATATGTATATGAAGGAAGTAGTCAATATAAATTAAACAGATCAATAATAATCATTTTAATTACAATGGGCTTTATTCATACCCAAACCTCAAAATCTACTTCAGTAAAAGCAAGCTTAATAAAACTTAAAGAAAGTGGTTATTCATAGACGAATTTGAAGTGGGTTTAACTAAAGTATACTTTCTACCCAGGCATATGTTAGCAAATTGGAGAAATAAAAAATTCGATTCCCATCCGGGAAAAAGAATCGCATTGGGGAAATAAAAATTTCCCAAGAAAAAACCAATGTTTCTTATTCCAATTTAGTTTTTAATGCACAAAAGCTCTTCAATTCCACCAATAGCATTTCGGAAAAAAAGCTAAGAAATAAAATGCAATGTTTGCTCCTGCTATTTCGTCAACGCTTTCGTAAAATATTATAAATTATCGTTATAGTAGTACCACTACTGGACTTGCACATTTGATTATGCTACCAACTGTAGCTTGAGATATTCCAGATATTAACAGAAACACGTATTGTAATAAAGTGAATTTTTATATCTAAATTCTAATTTCTTACCTGAGTCCTCTTCCAACAAAATGTAAGGTAATGAGCACCATAAAAGAATCATCAACAGGTAATCCTCTATTATTCGTTGTTCAGCCACACTGAGGAACAACCTAAAAAAAAAACAATTAGCAAACGTAAACAAAAATATATGCTCAGATCGCTTATGAGCTGAGTATATTCACTTACACAAATCCAATACCTATGCGTTTGAACAAAAAAAAAACCTGGAAAAGCAATTAGCAAGCACTGACAGCGCTCACACACTTTTGTCTAAAGTCCTATCTATCCTGTGCATTTCCACAGTATAAATAGAACACTAGAAATACATGAAAATTATTGCGTACTGAACCATCATTCGAAACAGATCGGCAGTTCTGAAGATTACTGGTGTCTTGAAATAATCAAACGTAGGATATTTTGAGCCTAGTGAATTATATTAAAAGCATTGACTTTAATACTTAACCCCAAAAATAGTAGAAGTATTAAGTCTCGTATTATTAGGAACATTGAGCCTAGTACACTTCTGTATATTGCTTTGAGCTCTCAAACTGGACAGATCGGCAGTTCTGAGGCCATAGTGAAGTCTTGAAGTCTCAAGCCCAGAAGCATTGAATCTGGTATATACTGACAGCATTGACTTCAGAATATTATTCGACACTGCCAAAACCTTGATTTTAACAAAAAAAATTCGACACATAACCTTAAATTACTAGAGATTTTGACTCTAGTATATCCAACGTATTAAAAATATTAATCATAATACGTCATGCAAAAAATGGCTAAAAATACTAATTCTAGGATTACTAAAAATAAATTCGTATATTTGTCAGCAATTATACAACTGTGTTCGTCGCACACAGAAATGACTTTGCTTGCATCAAAGAGAAGTCAATCACATTAAAATTGACAATTGATCTATTAGGTTTACAGAGTAAGCATACATTCACTACATCACAATTCAGTGCCGCTCAGTGTAGGACTTTACTCCTACGATTCACTCACAAGTTGCTACATTAGTCGAAATCGACTCACTACCTGTGCGCAAGGTGCTACCAGAATATCAACGTGTATGCACATCAATTTTCAACAATAAGTTAAATTTAAGCTGCTATGTCTACATTGCTATATTAAATCACATACTAAACTGCTACGTGTACGCAGCTTGATTAAAGTTAAAAACACTGATTATTTCCTCGACATTAATAATCGCATTTTAAATTTAGAAATTTCACTTCCCATCAACTGATTCGATCTATCATTTTTTCATATTAATACCTAACAAAATTGGAATCGCATTGAAGTATTCTTTTGGATTAATCTCGTCATTTCGTTGGATTTTTTAATTTGAATTAACTTTTTATTTTGTATGCTTTTCATTTGTTTTGGATTTTTGAATATAGTATTAAGGCATATCAAGTAAGTGAGAATTCATAATTAAGAACACAATAAAATTGAGTTTTATGACTTCAACATCTTGTTATAATTTCTAAACATTTCTGATCCGGTACCTCATTTCCATTTAATGTCTAGGCCTGTCACACGACTAGACATCCATTCATTGAGGTAGATTGTTTTTAACGAAGTTTATTATATAACGGATAGTGTTTAATCAAGCCTTTTTAACTGTCGACAAATTTGTAAAATTTTCGAAGGGCCGTGATTTAAACAAAGTTGTTCACCTTTTAACAAATTTTATTTAACAACTTAACCCGCTATTCTGGTCTCGTTGCAAGCTATCGCACAAGTGTCGATTTTATAGCGTCAGCCTGTAGCTCACACCAATACTAAAATAGCAATACAATACTAATTTACCAATATTTTATAGACAAATTGAGCAAGTTCACAATGGAGTGTATAATTGAGAAAATCATTAAGTGTAACCACAAAGTTGAATATTGATTTTAATTGATACAAATTAACATGACTTTATATTGAGCAAGTCTTTAAATTACAAATTGAAAATATTAGGTTTGCCTAATACACGATTAAACAGATAGATTCCTTAGTAAATCTGAACCGTGAGAAAAATTTCGTGTCATCCAGTCGAAAATTGTTTAAATCATTATAAAAGCTAAATATTCTTCGATCCTTTTATCTATATGGCTATCAATTTTTTCTTTCCTTTTTTAATACGTTTTTTTAAATAAACACTTTTTAAACTTGAAGAAATTTACACAACACTCTGAAGCTAAACTATAGTTAAAGATGGGAAAAGTCTACTTTAAAGTTAAAGTTGACTTTTACTGCTAGAGTCAACTTTAAAATAATGTCGACCTTAAGTTGATTTTAAATTGTCTATGAACAGTGCCCATTACATCTTTCACACTCATTTTTTGTATTAGTTTAATATCTCAATTAAAGTATTTCAGCGTAGTCAACAATTAAGTAAAAAATTTATAAATTGTAAATAAGTTCAATTCGCTCGCTCTGGAAAATATTTCCAGCGCGAATGAAAGTTTATACAAGTAATTGCTTTCTCGTAACTATCAATAATAATTGGACCATATAGAATGCGTTAATAGAAATTAAATCATCCAGTAACTTCTCAATTTAGATGAAATCGGTGTATCATTTCACGACGTCTTTCTTTCATGCACTGCCCTTATAGGCTAAGGGCCCGCAGTAAATTTTTGGTGTGAAATATAACCAAAAAATGTATGCATAAGTATTTAAAGGAAAGGCAATGTAAAAAAAAATCGTCTGGCAGGAAATCTTCGCGGCCTAAGTGAGTAATAGTATGTTGAAAACATCCTTTTTTTTCAAAATTGAAACACTTATTATAACCACTTAATGAACTTCTTAAAAAACAGAGAGGTTTTCCCTGAGCACAAAAATGTAGTCCCAAGACGTTTTGCGCGTGGCTAACACCTTGGAAGACGAAGTTAAAGTACTGAAGATTTTGGATTTTTCAACAATCTATGTATATAACCACATGAAATTCGGCTCAGAAGCAGAGCTAATATCCCTCAGCCCAAATATGCAGGTCCAGGACGTTTTGCGCGCGGCTAACCTCTTGCCAGACTAAGTTAAAATACTGACAAATATCAAACAAAGCTTACAATTTCCATCATTTTTGTTTTACTTTTAGAAATCCTTTTTTAAATTTATACTTTTAGATTCATTCTCATCTGATGAATCACAAGTGAGTACATCGTTTTCGTTTCCATCATTACATTATAACTTTAAGAATATCTTGCAGTCTTTCCGGTGCAGTCTTTCTGTTGGTGATTATTTAATTTCTTCATCTTTCAACGCATTCTTCCATATGCTTTTGTATATTTGTTACAACAGAACTGTTTTGTTTGGTAGTAGAAGACGTCCTTCGAAACCTATAATAGAAAAAAAATATAGCTAGTTTCCTCAGATTTCCGAAGGTTCACAGGGAATTAGATACTTATGTATAAAGGTATGAGACGGTAAAGGTATGGTGACAATTAGTGCATGAATGTAGCAGTGAATCTTGTGATGTGAATTTGCACAACAACTTCCTAATCAATTAATCAATTGATTTTTTTTTATTTGACCACTTGGCATCTGCTGTTTACAGCTGCGCCAACGACCATCTTTCATTTCGATACTACTACCGGGCATCTACTGTTTACTGTTGCGCCCGTCGTAGTAGCGGAGGTCTGCCTTTTACAAAGCTTCTGCTATCAACTCTACGGTCATCTAGAAGATACATATCGACGAGAGTTCATCATCATTTACTATCACATGGCGACCGTATATATATATATATATACATACAATTTACCGTATACTTTATTATTATTACATGGCGACCGTGATAATTAACTTGTAATCTTCGAACCGTGACGTCAAAAAGAACGATATATTCGGACCATGATAATGAAATTGCAATCTTTGAACGTGTTATATTTATACGTCGATTGCTCACCTTTTGAACTTGGTTGTACTGCTAATCCAATTGGGGACACTTTTCACAAGAGGTACACAACACAACTTAATTTTTTTTCTATTTCTTTATTAATAAAGATACCAACTTAAACTTTAAAACTTTTTTTTTTACCTTTCTATTTTTCTACTCTTTTATAAAAAAAACACAGCTTAAACTTCTAATATTTTTTGTTGTTTCAGGAGCACAATTTAACTTTCTATTCTTTCTTTTTCTTTATCAACACCGACCAACGACCAGAAGGAAAAAACTTTTCTTATCGTTCCGACCAAAACCAAAAATACAACTCCAGTTAAAAAATCAAGACTCTTCTCGTAATTTTTTGCCGAACCGCCGTATTCTAATTTAAAAATCCAACTCAACTCTTGATCACATTAATCGTGATCAAGAGCCGTTGTTCAGGATCGAAAATGCTAAATTGCATTTTCTTATCCTGAGAAAATTTTACTTTTTCAATTCTGGACTTGTTCAAACATGTCCAGAATTATTCGCGTTGAACGATGGCTTCAAAAATGTAATCTTACACTTTTTAAAACATCAGCCACCGTTTGAAATCGCGACGCGCCTATACATACAATGCATTTATGCTGCGCGCGTTTCTTATCGCGAAAGCTTTTTTCGTATTATGTATGTACGTATGTACATACACGTTGTATTTTTCGCGACAAATCGTACTGAAGGTACGACTTGCTTTTTTGATTTCTTTTTTAATTAAATTGTTGAAATGACAAATTTTCTTGACGGCAAAATTTTGTCGTGAAAATTTTAAAGTAAAACGACTTGGGGTGTAAAATGAAACTTTTGTTTTTCCCAAGTCGTTTGATGGGACAAATTGTATGACTTGTTTGGAATGTGAAGAAAATTGCTTTTTGGACGATAAACTAATGATGTTTTGTGCATGATTAGTTTATTGAATTTTTATATTTTATGGTTTTTCTTTTATATGCCCAATTTTAGGTTTCTAGGTATATCGGGCTTATTAATTATTTTTTGGAAAAATTTACCTGTTAGGTCCTAAGGTTTTATATGTCTACATATTTATACATATATGTACATATGGTACATATATGTACCTATGTTTTTATATATAACAAACGATTAAAATAATCAGCATCTTCAGATATTGAAGATATTAAACTGACAATAGAGGGACCGTGATGAAAAGAAAAACAATTTTCGTTAAGAAGATTCTTCGGATAACTAGCAACGACAACGACTCAATTCAACCAATTTATAGATAAACTACAGATGACAATAAGAAGACAATCTTCAGATTGTGACAATTAAGCTGATCTTAATTACTTGATAATGGCAGTAAGTTAAGAAATATAATTGGAAATAATCTAATGACAAAGCTAACGACAGTTGAACCGTTTTTAATACGGTGCCTATAGTAGAATAAAGTGGTTCCGATTCTACACTAAACTATTACGTATAAAAAAAAAAATTTATGAGATGTAAATGTTAGTTTATCAAATTAAAAAATTTACTTATCAGTTACGCGCGTTGTAATCTACACCAGATATATGCATATATAATATTCAACTAACCAGCATTAAATATAACAATAGAAACAATAATAGAGTCAATAAAACCGTAATATGTACAGGAATAAGAAATAGGCATAATTAATATAAAGTTATCGTAACAATAGATTTTATTTTAAAATGTAACCGATTAAAGAACTAAATACTAAATACTCCCAGTAAAATTAATATTTGAATCTTGAATGTTTTTAGTGAAAGCGTTGAATCTTACTTAAATTTTGATTGTCAATTGGTAAACCTCCATTATATAGTAGGGAATTTTAAGGCTAGTAAAATATCAACAACAGTTTAGAAATATGGGTAAAACAACTTCTAAAGTAGCAGACAATAAGGGTGAGATCGTGAACAACCTGATCATAGAAGATACTGTGAGTATTGAGAATAAGCAGATTCTTATTCTTTTGGCAATCATAGCAGTTGTGAAGGTTATAGAATTAGTGTACACTCTGTACAAAGACCACCGAAGGGGGCTTAGGAACAAAATACCTCAATAGCCTTGTACAAATTACAATTCTGAAATAAGCTTGTATATTATCGTAAAAAGCCCGAATAGATTAAACGGATAAATATACACAATATAAAATAAACGACGGACTTACACATTTTATTTGCTCTCCTGCGCTTCGAAACAAATTTTTTTTTTTTTTAAACGAAAATGGCAAAACATTTTAAGAATCATCAGAGGAGCGCAAGGCACTGTAAAGACAATTGCTGTCCCTGTTATGATGTTGAAAATGCAGTGGAAAAACATTTGAGTCACTGCAGTTCACATAAAACCAACCATTATAATGGTGAAAAGTACATACCATCAGAGGATCTAATTTACGGTATAAGAATGAACCTAAATCGAAAAAACGCAAAACACAAAGAGGGGAGAAGAAGTAAGAAGGCAGTATGTAATGTTACAGAGGAAGATGCCAATAACAGTGTGCAGTCTGATCAACTGCATATCACTGAAACCTTGGCAACATCAAATGTAACAAAACTACCGAATCCGAAATTCAACGTTGATCATGGAAGAATTGAAATCACGCCAGCACAAAAAAAAAACGGTATATAGAAGAAAAATTACCCAATTAGTAGAATTTGCACTAGAGCGAAATTTGAATCATTGGAAGGAATTATTTTAACGCTAGCACAATATTAAAAATAATTTATAAAGCGGTACATATAAAGAAATAATACCCAATTAGTGGAACCCGCTCAATAGCAGGATTTCGAAGCATTGGGAGAATATATAGATAAAGTCTCTGCAGAGATTGAATATAATAAATGATTAAATATAATGAAGATAACCGCAATTAAAAGCCTATGGAAATATTAACTGCAAGTGCACGTGACTAAAATCAATAGAAAAAACCAGATATTACACACATACACCCCATTCGAACTCGTATTTGCTAAAAGAATAAGCCTACCATCTGAACTCAATATCGACCGTCCAGACCCCGTCTATAATCACGAGTTGTATAGTAAAGAAATAAAGTAAAAGAACACCTTAACACATCAAAAGAAAAACGAAAACAAACAAGTGAAATAAATAGCTACCCAATATTGTTAAAAATTGGCGATAAAATCTTAATAAATTCAAAAAATAGAAAGAAACTGGACTGTAGAAAACTGGAAACTGGATCTATAGATAATGTAAGCTGTACAGTAGAAGATAAGAATAAAAATACAATTATAGAAATACACAAAAATAGACTAAGGAAAATAGATAATTAAACTCATAAACATAAGAACATAAATTAGTGTATATAGAGTATGTAAACAAAACCATAGCAATGTAATAAAATCGAATTGGATTACTCATTAATAAGCATGTAAAAAAAAAATAATAACAATAACAAAGATTGTTATTATAATGTTTTTTTCTCCGTAAAGGGAACGGTGTTATGTGAATTTGCACAACAATTTCCTAATCAATTTATTTTCACTAGTTAGAGATAGAACAAGTAGTCTTTTATTTTACCACTTTTCATATGCTGTTTACAGCTGCGCCAACGTACCATCTTTCATTTCGATACTACTACGGGGCATCTACTGTTTACAGCTGCGCCCGTCGTAGTAGCGGAGGTCTGCTTTTTACAAAGCTTCTCCTATCTACTCTACGGTCATCTAGAAGATACATAACGACTAGAGTTCATCATCATTTACTATCACATGGCGACCGTATATATATATATATATATATACATACAATTTACTATATATACTTTATTATTATTACAATCTCATGAACCTTTTGCAAAAAATATCACCTACTTCGAATATTTCTAAAAACTCTTTCTGATTTAGGATTGCATGATTTGTAAATGATTTTACATCGGGATTGGTCAACCATCACAGCTTTTGTCTGGTATATACTACAGACGAAATTTTCAATTTATGTATATTCGTCTGCATTAAGATCTACTTCGTTTCCAAATTTAGAAAATGTTTCTAAAATTTTAAAAGGTTTTATCCTTTCTTGAAAAAGATGGAGTATAGTCACATCCTGTAAAGTTGTGAAACGCAGGTAAATTAAATTAACGTCAATATATCTAAGAGTGTTTTTATATAAAGTTTCTAGTTCGACCCATACTTTTATATTATTTTTAAGGTTGCGCAGTTTGTAATGCACCATTATAAGTACATCACTATCTATATAACTTAATGACAACTGCGTTGTCTCTCTATAAAATAGATAAATGCAACATCATACGAATATCTGCCTCTTCTTGAACACTTTTTTAACGTTTGGGTAAATCGAAATTTTCGATATTTAAGCATTTTTTTATGTAAGGAGTTAGCTGCGCAAAAGTGTCCTGGACCTGCATATTTGTGCTGAAGGATATTAGCTCTGCTTCTGATCCGAATTTCCATCAATCATCAATCCATGATCCAGTACCATATCTATATTGCAGCAAAATTCCAAGTTTAAAATTTTATACTAGAACAAAACAAAAAACAATTGCTTTGTAATACATATACAAAAAAAAAAAAACAAAAAAAAAATATACATTTAATTAGACTGGACACAAAGAGTGAATTTCGAAATTAATAATCAAATTTTAAATAATTAAATATAATTTAGAAAAGCGACGACATTTAGAATTTCGGTGATGAGTGGGTAAAAGATATGAAAGCGCCTACCTGTACTTATTTTTAATCATCTTAATTTAATTCTGTATACTTTAATTCATTTTAATCCAATTTTTCAATGGAAACAAAAAGACGGAAGAAGAAACCACAGCATCATCTGAGATTAGAGCTTGAAACCTTTCTCAGACAAGTATGTTCTAACTAAACGATCCTGGAGTTCCAATATCGGATGGTGCGTTATACTTTTCTTTCGTTGCAAATTGTAGAATCAAAACATGTGATAATTTGTTTTTACTCAACTGCGATATGCTTCTTAAAAAAGTCGGAAGGGATGATTGTAAATAAAAAAAAATGATAACAAAGAAAAAATATTTGTAGACAATGTAAACTGAAGCACAGCAATAAAAAAGCACAAGGCAACATTAATTACGAGATTTTTCGTTTCCATGTCATTGTCCTTTAGGATTATTTGCCACCGTCTTCTCGACATCTTGCGCATATTGGTTAAAAGTATTCACAGTGGCAAGTACTGAATGGAACTAAGTACTAAAAATGCTGCAATTCGGAGAAAAAACTAAGTTAAGGGTTGGATTAAATTCAAATGTATCGATTTCCTCATTAATCACAAAACAATTTGGATGCTGTGGTGCATGGCAGGGGTTAAAGGGTTCGTGCATGCTCGTGGTAGTATACTATTTCATCGCAATCACAAAAATGTCTTTCTCTCGCTTTTTGTCACTCAAGCAAATTTTTTGTAATGCTAGTGAATGAACAATTCGTGTGGAGAAGTTTCCATTGTGCAACTTGTGGAGACTGTCATGATGGCCTAGAAAGTTTTGATGTTTTTCTCGGCAAATCCCTAAATATAAATGGCAATGGCAGTCATAGCTTTAGGTGGTGTAGTTAAACTTCTTGCTTCGTCAGCATAAATGTAGATATGGAGTAGCGTGCATATCACGTTTATGTGCTCTTCGGTCGTTATTAAGTACATACATACATATATCCCACTTCCTGGTTTTATTTGCTTGATTTTAAAGTTGTTTTTTCGATGTTATTGTTTTTTATCAATACTTGATTACTCTAATTTTTTTCGACTTCAAGATTTGAGACATTCGATTCGATCAACTAATAAAGCTCTTGCAAGTGGCTGCAGTCATAATGGAAAGGGAGTCCAAATATCCGTTTCAATTGAAAATCATAAACTGCATATTATACAAAACTTAATTTATTAACCTTCAGTTAAACAAAATGCTGACATTTAGGCAGACGTCTGGGATCCAGTGTCCAGTGATATGCGATGTGTGTAGTATAAAACAAATATGCTGAGCTTGGTTCAAATGAACTTATTATTTAATTCGTATATATGGCAGTTAAACTTAGACAAAAATAGTTTTAATAAAATCTAAATTTATATTGATATTGTAACCAAAACAGTTCGCAATGAAAATTTAAAATTAAAGATGACTGTAGAGTTTCACCACAAATGTTCTCTTTGAGTTCTACTCTGTTTATCCTTTTGAGAATCCCCGGGAATGCAGAGAAAAAACTTGTCTAAAACGTTTTTTAAGTAACTCATATTGGGATATTCACTTTATGAATAGGTATAAATTGGATATCTCAATATGAAGAAAGACAGTTCCAATGGAATTAAACTAAAATGGGAAGACTCCCCCTGCCCCCATGCCCTTCGAAGTCCTTTTGCAAGTGCTGCTCCTTTAACAAATTATAATTTCGTGAAATATATCTTTTTCCGTTAACAACCGGGCAATAGCTGTATTCTTTTGTGTACCTTGTTGTAGGACTCCCATATACTGGAGAGAACAAATTGTTCTGTCGGTTGAAGCGAACTATTTGTACTGTTCGCTTCATTTATAAATCTTCTATGAAAATGTCTGATGCGTTCTTTTGTTCTGCCCTGTTCTGCGGACACAAAAGACACAGCTAAAAATTGCAATAATTCTGCACTTTTAACACAAATGGAATACTGAATCATAGGAATTATTTCATTTTCTCTTAATCTACTATGCGGAATGCGGTCCTTTTTTACTATTTTCCCACCATCGCTCAATTCCAATTCTGCGGCATAAAACAATATAATTTTTCGAACCTACATATAATAAATACAATTAGTTGTTATGTGTTAGGAGCTTCATTTGAATATGTATTACCTGAATTGGATATATTGATTAACTTGGTATTTAGTTAAGTAATCCAGCGAAATTCAATAAATTCAAATACAGCGGGTACATCAATGTCGACCATCGATCATAAATAATCTTATTAATTTTGTGAATCCTTCTTACTTAAATCAAATACCTATATGACTATATATACAGCAATTCCATACCAAAACGATCAAAATTTTCAATTTTTGGACCCGACCTCCTCCGATTTCGATGAAACTTTCAGAATTAGTTAAGTATTAAAAAATATTGGACCCTTATTTTTTTGTTTAGTCTGCCGACCTCAGGTTTTGGATACAGGGTGACTCAAATTTTAATGTTTGCACTGTGGACGTGTTTTTTAATTTGCTGATAACTTGGGATCGGCTTATTCGATTCTTTTGTGCGATATGTCAAATTAAAGGTATTAAATTGAGCTTTGCAAAGATATTCAAAAAAGATAAAAAAAATAAAAAATATTGAAAAAAAAAACATAATTTTTATTATTTTTTTATTTTTGACCCCCTCCGGAAGAGAAAGCCCGCCCTAAAAAATATTTTTTTTTAAATGCCCCAATATTAATACAGATCATATCAAAAATTTGCGGATGTTCAGCTCTTAGTTTAGGAAATACAATTTTTTGTATGAGCGTCTCTGCAAAATTCCCAATGAAAATTTTAGAATTTACTCCACAAAAATGATTTTTTTTTAATATTCAATGAGAAACATGTGTTTAAAAATATTATAAGAATAGTCTGTGTTATTATTTCATAAATTTTATAATTTTACTTTTACTACAAAACGAGTATTCTCTGACACTAACACTACTGTCATTTACAGGTATAAAACTGTGGTACTTTTGAGTACCTGCTATTGCCTTGACACGATTATATCTATTTTTGATTTTTGTTTCAATATCGGTGTATTCTTTTGTTGAAACGTGAACATAATTTACCTTTGAATCTTTTTGTGAAACAGCCCAATCGTACAAATGTGTCGATGTTCGAATTTCATTATTTTGCAAGCTAGCTTTTGCTGCATTTTTTTTTAGAACTCCTCCTAAAGCATCGCAAGGTCCTTTCCCATGGCAGGTTGCAAAAAAGTGCCATTCTGCCTCAAGATTGAACTCTTTTTTCATATGACATATATTGTACCAGGTCATCCTATTTTTGTATTGGCCTCCAGACCCATCCGAAAAATGGATAATTTTTTTAACAAAAGGTAACTTGTCCTTTATGAACTTAAAACTTTTTTCCAAAAACAAACGAACTGCGACATGGTTATGTTTTAATGATTCCGCTATTACTACTAAGCTGGTAAATTGCTGTGCGTTGGTATCATTTAAATAGTAAATCGCGAATGGGTGTATGGTACATTGCGCATTTGCCCAGTGAAATCCTTGAACAGCATCCTGAACCACGAAAGAATAATTTTCGGAAAAATCGCAGATCATGATGCATTCGTTTCTCTTTAAGTTAACCTTGCAATGCTTTAAATATTTTGCTTGTTCTTTAGCAATAAAATGATGTGGAACTAATTTGCAAAGTTTTTCGCAAAAGACATCAATGAATTGCTGGGTCTCCATTTGTATCGTCTCAATAGTGCACCGGTCCACTTGTTGCCATTGTTTAAATGTGATCATCTCAATATCCTTATCCAGAAGTTCCAAAAGTATCGCGATTAGATACTTTGTGCCTGGACATTTTACACATTGTTGCAGTAAATACTGATAGTTGTAGTTGTCGCAAATTACTTGGAAGATAAGGTCGTGGTAGGTGGTTGTAGAATCAGGAAGCAGTTTACTTCTTTTAAGAACATCAAACATGAGCTTAATATTCTGATGGTAAATGCAAACGCATATGGAATGAGTTCCTGCTGATTGCGCCAGAACACAGTTTCCTGGACGATGTGTCGCAAATGTGGAAAATCCAATTTTTGTTGCGGGATATTTTTTTTTTTGAACATCTGGTATGCTTCTTTCAAATTGCATAAAACCATTCTACGCTGCTTTGTCATCTTTACTCCATCCTTTGATGAAAGAACAAAATCTCTTTTCCCGGCGCATACACGGCTGATGTCATCATCTTCATAAAAGTCCTGTACAAGACGTATTGTCTCATTATCGATGGTGCTGTTTCCCAATTTCACATCTGGTGTTGATAAAATACCTTTCTCTTTTTGTAACTTTTTTGCCCGATTCGCAAGATGAAAGGACACGTTGAATTCTCTTTGTATTTCGCGAGCTGACCAGCTTTTTGGCAGGGTTGTCAGTATGAGATACTTTTCCGTAAATGTTTCAGCTTTTTCAAATTTCTCCTTAAATTGCTCAATCATTTCCCTAGAATTATCTATTTCATTCTCTTCTTCAGAAGCAGGATCTGGCAAATTAAACACATGTTCCGAGAGTTTTGCAGATAATTCGAGAGCCTTCCTTTTTTTATAAGTATTACTCTTAAACCTTTTTGGCTTTATGGGTGAGCTGTTGAGAAACCTCAAAGTATTATTTACACTGGCGATATCAGGAATCACACATTCGAGATCTTTCTCGCTTGGTACTGATACTATTGAGCTCGAAGATGTAGAAGAAGCTATGAATTAAAAATAACATTTCCTTTACAATTTTTGAAACTACTATAATAAAAGAGATATAATATACCTTGGCTGGAAATATGGACAGTATTTCTTTTAATCCCCGACGGACCAGGAACACCACATGCGTCATTGAAATTCAGGACATTCTTCCTGTATACCTTCATGTAGCAACTTCCGCAAATTTTTTTATTTACTAACAATTTAATATTTTGTTCCTCTGCGCGCTTACATAACGAAATGGTAACATTTCGATAATTTATAGAATTTTTATTCATTTTACACAAACAACATTCGCAAAACATTTTCCTATCTATTCACTTAGTTTCAAAATTAGAATTGAAACTTTATTTGATAATATTGCCCTTATATAGTTGTGCATTTGCAGCGTTTTTAATGACAATAGCATTAGTTCAAGTAACAAGTAAAGGTCTGCATAATTAATATATAAAATTTAAAGAAGACGCATTGTATTCAAACTATGTATCTTAAGCTCAATACCTAGAATCATTACGTACTACATTTGGAAATCAATATTTTCAGAGAGACATATTTACCTATCAACATTTACATGTATTGCAATTTGTACTTAAAACTGAAGGCAGTGGGATAGTAATATGTCCCTATTTGAAGTAAGAACGAGAAGAAAATATTTTGTGAAAAACTGAGAATGTTTTATGACTGAGTCATAAATACAAATAATAAAAGGATGTTGATATAAGTTGGCCTGCTAGATAGGTAAAATTTAAATCTCTGGAAAAATAATACCTTCTGATTGGTCAATACAAAAAATGGATGAAAAATAGATATAATCGTTTCAAGGAAATAGCAGGTACTCAAAAGTACCACAGTTTTATACCTGTAAATGACAGTAGTGTTAGTGTCAGAGAATACTCGTTTTGTAGTAAAAGAAAATTATAAAATTTATGAAAAAATAACACAGAACTATTCTTATAATATTTTTAAACACATGTTTCTCATTGAATATTAAAAAAAATTATTTTTGTGGAGTAAATTCTAAAATTTTCATTGGGAATTTTGCAGAGACGCTCATACAAAAAATTGTATCTCCTAAACTAAGAGCTGAACATCCGCAAATTTTTGATATGATCTGTATTAATATTGGGGCATTTAAAAAAAATATTTTTTAGGGGGGGCTTTCTCTTCCGGAGGGAGTCAAAAATAAAAAATTAAAAAAAATTATGTTTTTTTTCAATATTTTTTATTTTTTTTATCTTTTTTGAATATCTTTGCAAAGCTCAATTTAATACCTTTAATTTGACATATCGCACAAAAGAATCGAATAAGCCGATCCCAAGTTATCAGCAAATTAAAAAAATACGTCCACAGTGAAAACATTAAAATTTGAGTCACCCTGTATCCAAAACCTGAGGTCGGTAGACTAAACAAAAAAATAGAGGTCCAATATTTTTTAATACTTAACTAATTCTGAAAGTTTCATCGAAATCGGAGGGGGTCGGGTCCAATGGGTGATCGTTTTGGTATGGAATTGCTGTATACAGAATAGATCCCATGAGATTCGCAATAGGCTCTTCCATTGATAAACCTTTTCAGGCAATTATATTTTTGGACTTGTTAAATATGACTTAATCTCAAAATGGCAGAACATGTATGCGTCCTTATACCCTAGATGAAATCTATAGAGTACACTAAGTTCATCACTCCGTCTGTAACGCATAGAAATAATTATGGTAGAGCAAAATGAATTGGATACCCACGTATAACATTAAAAGTTATTTTGATTTTTGCATGTCCATGTCCATCTGTCCGTCTGTCCGTCTGGCCGTACGTCTGTCTATCCGTCTATCCGCACGATAGCTCGTAATGGCGGAAGACCCAAATTTTACACGCGGGCTTTACAGAAAAAAGAAAATTTAAGATCAACAAGTAAAAAGTCTAGAATTATTCTACGACCAATTCTTAGAAGAATGCCCGTATAAAATTTCGTATGATCAGCGATCTATAAAATGTTTACATATGGCAAATATGTAAGCCTATACATGCTAAAAGCCAAAGTTTATATTTTCCTAAAGTATTTCGAATTCCCATAATTTCATTTACATTCATATCTTGTCTGGAATTTATTTGTAGAACGTTCACAAATATTTTCCTCTACCTCAAATTCCTACATTATCTAAAAGTACGCGTCGCGTTACATTTCAGTCTGGAAATTATTTCCCAGACTGCTCAGCTGCCATGTCAGCAATTTTATCGTGAGAACGCGAAATCTCCTACAAATGAGAATACGAAGTACTGCAAGTAACTAATTATATAAATAGAGTAATTATCATGGTAAGGCCAGTTATAATTTAGAAGTGCAACTAAGAGTGTCCCCCACCAGTGGTAAGACCTCTTAACTTGTACCATAGTAAAATCAACGTTTTCAAAGGTTTTTTGTTGTCTGATTCATCATATGGTCCTTCGAGGCACGCTTTGTTGACGAACCAGCGTAGCAACACCAGCTTGGCTATATCAATAGCAGCTCCAGCTTGGCTACATTCATACCAGCCGACATCTCAGCAGTAGTTTGCTCCAGCCTGTGTGAGGTAGCAAAACTAGCAGCACCAGCGTGGCTATATCCATAGCAACTCCAAGTTCGCATTAGGTCAGTAGGACAGAGCAAGCAACAATGCTTCTTCCTCAGATTCCAAAACTCAAATTGCCTTCACTAAGCATACCAACATTTTCCGGCAATTATATGGAATGGAAATCTTTCCATGACCTGTTTACTCAACTTATCCATAACAACTAAAAAAGCTAGAATTGGTTTAAGACCCATTCTTATGATACCCTAGATGAATGCTCGTATAAAATTTCATATGATCACCGATCTATGCAAGCTAAATTTTTGAAGTGGTTTTTCGCATATATTTCTAGAACGGTTTGTCGGACAGAAAAAATGATTAAAACTAATTTTATAGGATTTCGTATTCTGAAGAAGTTTATGGTACAATAAAAATGCCTTGGCTGATCGTTTTCACAGTATACGTTAAAATCCTAAATTTTTATATGGCAACACCAAGAAGGAGTTGCCCGATGTAGTCCATTTTTGAAATATTATCTGATAGTGCAAAGAAAATACCATGTACCAAATATCAGCGCTTTATATCGATGCGTTCTCAGGCAGTGTCCAAATATATAGTGGAGAACGTAAATTTTGTATGGCAACCCCACGAAGGAGTTGCCCGATTTGTCTCATTTTCGAACTTAAATTTGCTTTTTTTTTTAAAGTCCGTGTACAAAATTTCAGCGCTCTAAGTGTACGCGTTCTCGAGTTATCGTGCGCACAGACGGACGGACGGACGGACATGCAAAAATCAAAATAACTTTTAATTTATGCGTGGGTGTCCAATACATTTTGCTCTACCATCATTATTTCGAGGTGTTACAAACGGAATGACAAACTTAGTATACCCCTATAGATTTCATCTAGGGTATAATAACGAGCATCTAGGATACGCTGAAAAGATGTATTATTTGAAAACTAATTTGAAGAGTGAAGCGAGCAAAAGTGTAAGCCACCTTCAAGTTACGGATGAAAACTACGAAGCCGTTTGGAAATTATTAAACAACAGATACAATAATACACGTCTTCTCGTTTCGGCTCAATTGGATACCAAGTTCTCAATTCCCACCTCAACAACAGAATCACCACATGGGATAAAGAAACTTCACGATACTTCAACAGAATGTCTCGCAGCCATGGAAAATCTTGGAGTGGATACAAAAAATTGGGGAATAATTATTACTCACATTTTAATGCAAAAGGTAAACCAAGAAACTCACAAATTATATGAGTTAGGACTAAAAGAACCCCGAGAAATACAAATCCTGGATGATTTCTATTTATTTTTAGAAAATAAATTCCAGATATTCATATCTAGAATAGCTTTCAGACACTTGAAGCACTGGCTGGGAGACGAGGGCAACAAACGTCAATAAATTTCAAAGTATGTTCAGTATTCACAAGAATTCTGATATCATTTCAATTAGCAAACGTGCATACCAACACACGTATATACTGAAAAACTAAAACAAAAAAAAAGGTTGACTATCACGTAGAATTTATAACAATTTCGCAGTAAAGCAAACCAGCTAACTGCACACGGGCACTACACGACAGTCTCACATGATGATATTTTTATTAACCTAACCAGAAATTCCATCAGAAGTTTAAATTATCAACGCGACATAAAAGTGAGCCAGCTAGAAACAACGGTACACGGGATTATACTGCGCATCTGCGCTTGGTAATTCAACATGAACATCTATTTTTTTTTTGTACAAAAAAAAAATTGTTTGAATAGGCAATAAATTCCAGATTGGATTAAAGTAATTCACAAACAATTTCTTTTTCTCTGTCTTTGTTTTTTATACATATGGTTGAATTTCAAAGTGCAGCTGCTATGCCAATTATTGCTGTCATGCGCCTTTGAAAGCCGTTCTTTGGTGCCGTGCGCAATCCATGGCTATATTAACTGCAATTTAACTTGATTCGATCTCTTTTATAATTTGGCAGTGAAGTGATAAACTTGGCGATTTATTGTTCCTAGTGTTATTTTCCTAGTGTTTTCTCCCAGTGTTTTACATTTTATTAACATATAACTGCTTTATTTAATTGACTGCTAGAATAAAGAACTTAGTCTGGGTACCAACTGGATTAAGGATTTATTTTGGATAGCAATTAAACTAAAGATTCTAATTGTGGGTATCGACTGCAATAAGAATAAATTATTAACAGAAACCACCTTATTGCGGGGATCGACTGTAATACAGAGTGTTAATGCGGGTATCGACTGTAATAAGACAATTACTAATAAAAAACACTTTATTGCGGGTATCGACTGTAATAAAGAGTCTTACTGTGGGTATCTACTGAGTAAGACAATTACTAACACAAAACACTTTATTGCGGGCCTCGACTGTAATAAAGAGTCTTATTGCGGGTATCGACTGTAATAAGACAATTACTAACAAAACACTTTATTGCGGGTATCGACTGTAATAAAGATTCTTATTGCGGGTCTCGACTGTAATAAGAAATATACTAACAAACCACTTTATTGCGGGTAGCGACTGTAATAAGGAGTCTTATCGCGGGTATCGACTGTAATAAGACAATTACTAATACAAACATTTTATTCTGGGTATCGACTGGAATAAAATTTATCCTAATTCCTTCCAACCTCAAAGTCAAGTTAATCAGTTGCCATATATTGATCAGGTGACTGCAAGTCAATTGCAACATTTTTATAAATCAAATTCATTTTCTAATCATTTATTAAATATTGGTTTCAGCTTTTTATAGTATAAAATATATATATGTATAATTTGTCGTTCTCAAGTTATATTATTTATTGAACTTGAAACATTTAGTGCAGTGAATAAATCAAAGAAAAACCACTAGCAGTCAGTGGCATAAATTTCACCACACACCTTTCATTTATTGCATGTACGCTCTAAGTCGGGCAGTACATTTTATAGTCCTTCGTAGCCAAATTTAAAGTCTAGTGGTATATATTATTTATCTTTCAAACTTCACTTCAAAAACTTTTCGCTAACCAAGTCACCTCTGCACACATATTCCAAAAATCGTTCAATAACTACAAATATACTGATGTAGAAAAACGAACGAGAGGACTTATTTTGAGCGGTTAATCGCCCGAAACGAAATTTGGACCGACTATAAGAATACGCATTATACGACTCTCCAAGCTACTCAGGCTTTAGAAGCTAGCGAATTGCAAAAATACGATTATTTTGCAAAAGATCAGTTCTCAAGCGTGGAAGATAAATACTACACGTTTCGAGGTATTCTCAGAGATGCACTAGATGCATTCGATACAAAAGTAGATTCAAAGCCAAACACGGAGAATGAATCTTCTTCGTTTCTGAGGTTACCTAGCATCACAATCCCAAAATTCTCAGGGTCACGTTCATAACACAAGCCGCTGCACGCAAGCTGCAATTGGATAGTATGAACACATCAATACAAATGACTGGCTTAGGAAAGTCAGAAGCTATGTATGTCAAAAAAACAATTAAAAATTGACATACATCCTTATTCAACCACGAATAAGGTGACCATGATTGATGCTCTTGTTGTAAACACTATAACAGACATATACCTACCTCCGTCCACCATTCCACACAAGGAATGGAGTCATGTACGAGATCTGCAACTCGCCGATCCATATTTTTTCAACCAGGAAAAATCGACCTGCTCTTAGGAGCGGATGTATATGGAGAAATTCTCTTGGAAGGATTACGAAAGGTCCTCCAGGAACACCAATCGCGCAAAATAGTGCGCTTGGTTGGATTCTTTTCGGGAATCTAAAAGGCACTTCCACAATCTCCAAAGCGTCTGCGCTTAACAATAAACGCTCATCACGAGGAAGTGTCTTCACTCGATAAACTTCTGCGTCGGTTTTGGGAAACTGAAGAATTTACCTCCAGGAAGACAATTGTCTAAAGCAGACCGTGATTGTGAAGAATTTTATCAGAAAACACATTATCGAAACATAAACGGCCGTTATGAAGTCCGTTTGCCCTTCATCAACGAAAGTCCCAGCTTAGGCGAATCTCGTGGAATGGCCGTTCCAAGATTTCACAGATTAGAGCGGAAACTGGATCAAAATCCTGAGCTTAGTCAGGAATATAAAGCCTGTATTAATGAGTATCAATCATTAGGGCACATGATAGCGGCTGATAAGGAAATTAATAAAGATAAATGCTATCATCTTCTTCACCACGCCGTTATCAAGGAGAGTACAACTACCAAAATTCGGGTGGTTTTCGTGCTTCGGCTAAATCCACTAATGGGAAAAGTTTAAATGAACAATTGCATACGGGTCCAGTACTGCAATCTGAACTTTCTTCTCAACTTTACTTCGATGGCAGATTCCATCGACGAAGCTTTGGAAATACAAGGGCAGCTTATCAACCTGTTGTCGTCAGCAGGATTCAATTTAAGGAAGTGGGCCAGCAATACACACCGGATCTCTTCTCAATCATCCCAGAAGAACATAGGGAGGTACAACTTCCTTTACGGTTAGCAAGTGATGAATCAATAAAAACCTTGGGCATTCATTGGCACCCAGGAACTGATCATTTTTCTTTGCAACAGAAACAGTTTGCAGATCGCATTTCTACAAAGCGTACAGTTTTGTCAGAAATCGCTGCACTTTTTGATCCACTTGGTTGCATTTCTCCAATCATAGTCACAGCTAAAATTTTGATGCAAACTTTATGGTTCTCTAGATGCTCATGGGACGATCCGATTCCGACACACATTGACGTGCTCTGGCGACAATTTAAGGCCAAATTAAGTCACATAAGTACAATTCACATACCACGGTGGATATTCACCACCAGTGATTTCTCAACTTGTC
>OZ005742.1:98121873-98196873 GCA_963930735.1 Dioctria linearis
AAATCTGTTATGCTTCGTCGTCTCGAGTTGTGTGGCGCTGTGCTTTTAGCTCAGCTTATTAAACGTGTGAAAGAAGATCTCAAACTTGACAAAGATCCCATATTTGCTTGTACGGACTCCTCGATTTTCTTAGCCTGGATTCGAAATCATCCTAATAAATATAAGACTTATGTAGCAAACAGGATTGCCGAAATTCAAAACGTAATTGATATTCAGTCATGGTATCATGTGCGGTCTGTTGACAATCCGGCTGATTGTAACTCCAGGGGCATCGAACCTGCATCGTTAAATTCCCACAGAATCTGGTGGCATGGACATCAGTGGCTATTAAACTCTGAAGAAAAATGGCCTCAGTCAATACCTTTGGCAGACAACAATATCGAATCTGAGCAAAAGCGAGTATGTTGTGTAACTACGACTCATTCAGACATCCATGAGTTGCTCAGCAAATTCTCGACCTTTAGCAAGCTGCAACGAGTCACCGCCTATTGCCTAAGATTCATTGACCACTGCCGAAGAAAACTCCTAACACAATCAAGGATCAGCATAATAGTGCAATTCTACTTAAGTCTGTCGAATTAACTCAAGCGAAACACCTGCTTATTGAGATAGTTCAAAGGATTGCCTTCGAGAGTGAAATTAAACAATTAAAAGCAGGCATTTGATTTCATTCCAAAAGTAAAATTTTGTCTTTGAACCCATTTTTAGATGATCAGGAATTATTGCGTGTGGGCGGCCGAATACAAATCGCTAATATTCCCTTCAACAACTTCAAAAACATCCAATGATATTGCCGAAAGAAAGCAAGTTGACAATATTAATAATCAATTATGTTCATATGAAAACCTTATATGGAGGTTTGCAATTGGTTCTTTCAACATTAAGAAACGAATTCTGGATTCCACAAGGTCGAGAAACTATCAAGAATATTCTGCATAAATGTGTTACCTGTTTTAAACAATCCGCTTTCAATAAAAATCAAATCATTGGAAACCTACTCGCTTCAAGAGTAAATATTTCAAAACCCTTTCAACAAACCGGTGTGGATTACGCTGGTCCCATTAATCTGAAAATGTCCAAGCACAGAGGAAATCGGTTCTACAAGGGCTACATATGTATTTTTGTTTGCATGACCACCAAAGCCATACACATAGAGCCTATATCCGATCTGACAACAGCAGCCTTTATCGCAGCATTTCGACGCTTTTCCAGTCGACGAGGACTTTGCACGGATATATATTCCGATTGCGGGACTAACTTTGTTGGAGCGGACAAAGTTCTGCAAAAGGATTTCAAGAATTCCATACAATAAGCTAGTGAAGAAATGGCAAGGAAGGTAGCACAAGATGGAATTCGTTGGCATTTTAATCAGCCTTCAGCACCACATTTTGGTGGGTTATGGGAAGCGGGAGTGAAATCTATCAAATTTCATTTAAGGCGAATATTGGGAAAACCCTCACTAACGTTCGAAGAATTTGCAACCATTTTGGCTCAAATCAAAGCATGCCTGAACTCCAGGCCATTATTCCCTATCTCAGATGATCCAGATGATTTAAACATGTTAACACCTGGGCATTTTTTAATCGGCAGTTCATTAATAACTCCACCGGAACCAACAATTGAGACAAATAATTCATCAATTACAAGATGGAATCATTTACAATTCCTACAACAACAGTTTTGGAGCAAATAGTCCAATGATTACTTAAATTCCTTGCAGAAGAGATCAAAATGGAAAAGCCCAATCTCCAATCCTAAAATAGGAGACTTAGTGGTCATCAAAGAATCTAATTTACCAACTTGAGGTTGGATACTAGGACGAATTATCCAACTTCATCCGGGGGAAGATAAGATGGTCGAGTTGTAAGCGTTAAAGCGCAAAACGGAGTGCTGAAAAGACCTATTACCAAATTGGCCATTCTTCCTTTACACTACATGATATTCCAAAAATTCGCCTCTTTAGTTTCTGTTTTTTCTCTTTTTTATGAATACATTTTTCATTCTCGACCTAAAATGATTGCTCTTCATTTTATCCCAACATCATGCATTTATTAAATTTCAAGTGCTATTTTATATTCATTACATTTGCAAATATAATTTTTTCTCCTTCTCTTTTAACCAAAATAATCAACTTCCAAATTTGAGAAGAAATTTCAATAAAAATCACATACATAGTTTGGTATCAAAATCGACAACTGCAGTTATAATAATTGCACATGCATGCGCATCTAACAAAAAAAAAACGAAACGTTCAAGCGACTCCACTACCCAAAATTCACATTTCTCACACAACCATTGTCATATCATGACAAATTGCTAAAACTGATAACAAATTTCGCCGATAAAAAAATTTGTTTTTTTGTTTTTTTTGCAACCTAAATGACCCGTTAGTTCGCTTTAAATATCTGAGCACTTTGCAATTCAAGCTACAGTTGAATTTCAATTTGTTACCAGTAACATGAATCACCCAAAAACGATAGATAATAAGAGCAGCTTATATGAATCGCCTCCAACTCCTGGTAAGAGCATTGAGCAGGAGGTTAAAGAAATTTGGCAGCTGGAGAAACAGCTCAGCAAACTGAAGGAGGCATCTCGAATTAAGAAAATTAGCAGATGACTCCGCTATCTGCAACTGGAGGACTTAGAAGTGATCGAGCTGGAGGATTCACCACCACAATCTCAAGGCGACCAACGACCAGCAGAAGAGGTGCCAGAATCATCCCACAAAGGAGAAGTAGAACAACATGCAATCGAATCAGATTTCGTCTCCAAAGTTAAAATCCTGGAAGATATTGTGTTGAAACCTGCCGAAACCACAGAGACCAAAGGTGACGATGACACTTAGTGGTTGTGACAAATCACACTACGGGAGCCGCGGAGGATATTGTAATTTCCTTGAAAGCCCTGCAAAAAAAAAGCAGAGGTTTACCACCCAGGACGGCACCCGGTACAATATTCGTCTTCTTAAAAATGGAGACATCAAAGTATTGAAATAAACAAACAAAAAACCCAAATAGGAAACAACTTTTTTCTCTTTTCTTATGAAACAAGGTCTCTGCTGTTATTATTTACTTCACTGATTTCTCGTCTACTTATATTCGGCGTTGTTATAACCCGTGCTCAGTTATTCTGTATTTCATTGAATCTGCTCGATTTGCATTCTGCGCTGTTACATACAAAATGCGCCCACAACACGAAATGTTAAACTAATACAAACTATTCTTAGGTTTTAAGATCTTCTAAAATTATTCCACGGCGTACACATTGATTAAGGATACATAGAGCACATTTGTCTTATAATTGAAAGAAATTCCATCCTTTCAACGGGGGGCAGTATGTTCAGTATTCACAAGAATTCTGATATTATTTCAATCAGCAAACTTGGATACCAACACACCTATATACTGAAAAACTAAAAAAAAAAAAAAAAAGGTTTAGTATCACGTAGAATTTATAACAATTTCGCAGTAAAGCAAACCAGCTAACTGCACACTGGCACTACACGACATGATGATATTTTTATTCACCTAACCAGAAAATCCATCAGAAGTCAAAATTATCAACGCGGCATAAAAGTGAGCCAGCTAGAAACAACGGTACACAGGATTATACTGCGCATCTGCACTTGGTAAGTCGACATGAACATCAATTTTTTTTGTACAAAAAAAAAAATTGTTTGATTAGGCAATAAATTCCAGATTGGATTAAAGTAATTCACAAACAATTTCTTTTTCTCTCTCTTTGTTTTTTATATATATGGTTGCATTTCAAAGTGCAGCTGCTATGCCAATTATTGCTGTCATGCGCCTTTGAAAGCCGTTCTTTGGTGCCGTGCGCAATCCATGGCTATATAAACTGCAGTTTAACTTGATTCGATCTCTTTTATAATTTGGCAGTGAAGATTAACTTGGCGATTTATTGTTCCTAGTGTTATTTTCGTAGTGTTTTCTCCCAGTGTTTTACATTTTATTAACATATAACTGCTTTATTTAATTGACTGCTAGAAAAAATAAATTAGCCTGGGTACCGACTGGATTAAGGATTTATTTTGGATAGCAATTAAACTAAAGATTCTTATTGTGGGTATCGACCGTATTAAGAATAAATTTATAACACAAACCACTTTATTGTGGGTCTCGACTGTAATAAAGAGTCTTATTGCGGGTATCGACTGTAATAAGACAATTACTAATAAAACCACTTTATTGCGGGTATCGATTGTAATAAAGAGTCTTACTGTGGGTATCTACTGGAGTAAGACAATTACTAACACAAAACACTTTATTGCGGGTCTCGACTGTAATAAAGAGTCTTATTGCGGGTATCTACTGTAATACGACAATTACTAACAAAACGCTTTATTGTGGGTATCGACTGTAATAAAGACTCTTATTGCAGGTATCGACTGTAATAAGACAATTACTAACAAAACACTTTATTGCGGGTATCGACTGTAATAAAGATTCTTATCGCGGGTATCGACTGTAATACGACAATTACTAACAAAACACTTTATTGTGGGTATCGACTGTAATAAAGACTCTTATTGCAGGTATCGACTTTAATAAGACAATTACTAACAAACCACTTTATTGCGGGTAGCGACTGTAATAAAGAGTCTTATTGCGGGTATCGATAAAACAATTACTAATACAAACATTTTATTCTGGGTATCGACTGGAATAAAATATATCCTAATTCCTCCCAACCTCAAAGTCAAGTTAATCAGTTGCCATATATTGAGCAAGTGAGTGCAAGTCAATTGCAACATTTTTATAAATCAAATTCATTTTCTAATCATTTATTAAATATTGGTTTCAGCTTTTTATAGTATAAAATATATATGTATAATTTGTCGTTCTCAAGTTATATTATTTATTGAACTTGAAATATTTAGTACAGTGAATAAATCAAAGAAAAACCCCTAGCTTTATACCAATGGCATAAATTTCACCACACCTTTCATTTATTGCATGTACGCTCTAACTACGGGCAGTGCAAAGTACAACCCACTACAATACAGCAGTCATTCAAAAGCTATAAAGGTACGAAGAAACCATCTTGCAAGGTTTGCAATGAATCACACGCAATTTTTAGCTGCAACAGATTTTTAAACGTGAACGCCAAACAAAAACTCTGCATTAACTGTTTCAGCGCATCTCATAATTACAGGAGCTGCACCAGTCTAAACAGGTGCAGAGTTTGCCGGCAGAAGCAAAATACAATGCTTCTCATTCAGCAAATTCGCTGCCTAAATAAGGTAACTACTCAGCAGCTACCCATGTGACAACAAATGCCGCCGAAAGATATAAAACATATAATCAAATCCAGTCAGAACGAACAGCTTGCCAAGTCCAATCTTTATTGCACAAAATAAGGTAGGATATCAGGTCTTGCTAGCAACCGCTCTAATAAAAGCTATATCTAGGAGCGTTAATGAAGTAATTTTGGGAGCATTGTTTGATCAAGGCTCCCAAGCCAGCTTTATTACGGAAAATGCAGCTCAACGTTTAAAACTTCCAAAAATCAAAACTCGCAGGGCTATATGCGGGTAAGGTGCAACAGAGACTGCAAAGGTTCAAAGTGCGATCAATCTTGACATTCGTCCAGTCATATCACCTAGCTTCCAACTACCCTTACAGCCTTGGTCCTGAAGAAACTAACACAGATACTGCCTGCTATACACAAATGAGAATGCAAGTGGCAGCATGTGGAAAAACTGGAACTAGCAGATCAAAATAATGATAGGCCAATACCCATAGATGTTATACTAGGCGCCGATGTATTTGCTCAAATACTTCTTGACGGTCTTATAAACGGGCCTACGGGTACTCCAGTAGCGCAATGTACAAGGTTGGGTTGGATTTTGGCAGGCAATGTTCAAGCTCAGATGAAATACATTAATAAGGCTGTGTGTTTGGTAGCACAAACAAGTGTAGAAGAACAGCTGAGAAAATTTTGGGAAATAGAGGAGCTCACTGAAACACGAAAAAGTACCCCCGAAAGAGCAGAAGTCGAAAACTTTTATAAAAGAACATATTCAAGATCAAAGGATGGCAGATACAAGGTGCGGATTCCATTTGAACAAGGACGAATCACGAAGAGGCCTTTGAAAAATTTCATCAATATGGCAGTAATACGACTTCATTAGTTAGAGAAACGATTCTTAAAATGCAGCCTTAGAAACAGAATACAAAAAGTTCATAAGATAATATCTAAGTCTGAAGCACATGAAATTAGTAGATCAATCTAAAGTACCAAACGAAAACATATATTACTTACCTCACCACGCAGTGGATGATCAGGAAAAGTTTCCAATTGCTTCAAAATTATATTAAACGACTTCTATGTGGATGACTTAATTTCGGGGAGCGACACTATAGAAGAAGCACTGGAAGTTCAAAAACAATTGATTAAGTTACTGAAAGGAGGAGGGTTTACCTTGCGGAAATGGACAAGCAACCATCCGCTCTTAATAGAAGGCGTCCCAGAAAATCTTAAATCCTAATATCCACTCCCAATTTATCTGGATGACACCACCAAGGCATTGGATATGCATTGGCATCCAAGTACGGACACATTTGAATTTAAAATTAATTTGCCGCCTCTTAACAAACTTCCAACAAAGAGATCCCTCTTATCAGACGCATCTCGACTGATCGATCCTTTGGGCTGGCTCACGCTGACAATTGTTCAGGCAAAAATATTATTTCAAGACTTCTGGCTCACTGGATTGAATTGTGATCAAAGACGTCCAGAGGAAATATGTAAAAAATGTTTTAAATTTATATCCGAACTGACTGATCTAGAAGCAATCAAGATTACACGATGGAGCCATTATTCAAAAAGTGAATTGCATGGCTTCTGTGATGCGCCAGAGGAGGCATATGCTGCAGTTGTCTACATCAAGACTATTTCATCAACAGGAAAAACTACAGTTACACTGCTATCAGCGAAATCAAAGTGGCTCCCATTAGCAAACGGATATCACTTCCTAGGCTCGAGCTCTGTGGAGCAGTGCTTCTATCAAGGTTATTAAAAAAGATCAGAATGGCAATCAGAATCGAACAACTTGAGTTCTATGCTTTCACTGATTCAAGCGTAGCTCTCGCCTGGATACAAGGACATCCAAGCAAATGGAAAACGTTTGCAGCAAACAGAGTATCAGAAATCCAAACAAATACCAACCCAAGTCAATGGCAGCATATCGTATCGAAAGATAACACAGCAGCTTGCGCTTCCAGATGATTGCCGGCGAAACAATTGTCGCAAAGCAGTCTGTGGTGGGTAGGCCCACTTTGGCTTCAAGAAAACGGCATAAGGCAAAAGGGGTCACAACTAGAAACCACCGAGATAGAGGCAAAGCGAGTAGCGACTCATCTGGCTACCACCAAGATGGATAGAAATGAAGACCATGACGACTTGCTGAAACGTTATTCAACCCTTCTGAAATTATTTAGTCGTCAATCAAACAAATCGAAAACGTGGTCCCCTAGAAGTGGAAGAAAATGAAACAGCCAAAATTAAGCTTATTAAAGACAGCGAATTCAGTATGGAGAAAAAGAAGTTGAGGGACAACAAAGAAATTAGCAAACACAGCAACCTCTTGTCATTAAGGCCATTTCTCGACGAAAATTAAATCCTACGAGTAGCGGGACGACTCCAAGAGTCAAACTTACATTTCGAAGAAAAGCATCCAATAATTCTACCATACAAGCACCCGTTCACCACATTGGTAATTGATAATGCCCATCGAAAGACACTTCACGGAGGAAACAACCTAACCTTAGCTTATCTACGTCAGAGATATTGGGTAATTAAAGGATACAGCGCAGTAAAGCAATTCATACACAAATGTGTCATTTGCCACCGATACAACACAAGGACACAAGAACAGCTAATGGGAAGCCTACCGAAGCCAAGACTTACAATAACTAGACCATTCACTAACAGCGGACTGGATTATGCAGGCCCAGTCGATATTCGTATGTCAAGGTGACGAGGAAATAAAAGCTATAAAGGATATATTGCCATCTTTATTTGTTTAGCAACCTAGGCTATACATATAGAAGCCGTAAGCGACTTAACCGCAGAGGCTTTTCTCGCTACATTTAAGCGTTTTGTGGCACGACGAGGACACGTTGCAAATATGTACAGCGACAGTGGCACCAACTTTGTGTTAGCCAACAAAATCTTGAAAACAGCCACTGGCGACTATATGAAAAGATATTTTGCTATAATCTCTGATGCAGTAACTCAAATCGAGTCACAATGGCACTTCATACCACCATCATCACCACATTTTAGAGGGCTTTGGGAGGCTGGAGTGAAGTTCATCAAATTTCATTAGAAGAGAGTAATCGGAGATACGAATCTTACGTTAGAGAGAGCGACTAGAGTACTTGCCCAAATCGAAGCTTGTTTGAATTCTCGCCCACTCTGCAAGTTACATTATGATACCAGCGATTTGGATGTGTTAACCCCTGGCCATTTTCTTATCGGTGCACCTCTACTGGCCCCACATGCACCAGACAGATTAGAGCAGAAAATTCACAGTCTAACCAGGTGGCAATTACTGGACCGCCTAAAACAAGACTTTTGGCAGAAGTGGTCAATCATCGATATCTATCTCGTCTCCAACAAAGACCAAAGTGGACCACCATTAAGCACAACCTTCAGCTTGGAGAGGTAGTTCTACAAAAGGATGACGATTACCTCAATCCCGATGGTCACTAGGAAGAATTTTAGAGACTCATCCAGGCAAGGATCGGCTGGTTAGAATTGCAACCGTGAAAACAGAAATGGGTACACTGAAGAGACCAGTAAACAAATTGTGCCTACTGCCGGACACCAGCCCAGAAAAACCGACCTCTACACCTGATGGAATACTAGCAACCAAAACACAGCCAGTTCAGTCTGATATTGAAGAAGAGATGACTACCACGCTCCCAGGTATACAAGACACCAGTGCTCCACAATCGTACGCTCACCACCCTCACGTGGAAGAACCGCTACCGCAAGATATCTGTCATAGAAGCCCAGCTCCACCCGTGAACTATGCGATGCTGATAGAGAAAGGACTAAGAGCAGCTAAAATTAAGAAAGCTCATACAAATCCAAGGAAGATAAAAATACACCCTGTACAGGGATATAGTCAACTGGTATCTCAAGAAGTACAAAAGCAAGCAACTCAACATTGCCATCATCGTTATGCTCCTCTAGAAACCAAGGAACCACCAAAAAGGTCCCTTCCTCAATCAATTCATCCTCTCGAAAAAATGATCAAGATAGACAAACAGAAAAATCACGGTCCGGATAAAAACCCGCCACGACAACTACCCAGCAAGAAATCATTTAACTTTGGAAATCTCACAACATTTCGTAACTTTACTAATTGTTCCAAATCTTGTACACTCAACTGAATCACCCATTGAAGTAATACCGTTTACCACGCATCCAGGTTTATATGTTGAGGAAATAGGAGAAGTGAGAATGGTGAATAATGAGTGGAACATAATTGCGTACTACGACCTTCGCAACTATTGAGCGGAGTTGGAAGGGTTTCGAACTTGCGTCATTAACCTCCGTTCTATGTGCAAAGTTGTAGTATCAAAAAGAAACTATAGCGAACAGATTTGGTTACAACTCAACTATCAGCTGGAACTACTGGAACAAAGTAATGAGATTCTGCATGGCAATGAAGAATACAAACCAAGACTCAAGAGAGCCCCACTCGATATTATTGGGACAATCGCAAGCAAACTATTTGGAGTTTTAGATCAAGATGATGCGAAACGTTTCGAAGAGCAAATTGACAAGGTAAAACAGAATGGGAACCATCTTATAACCTTGATAAGGAACCAAACATTGATAGTCGAGGCAACGAACAGTATATTAAAAAAGAATATGGATCAGATAGAATTCCAGTTTGAAACATCTAAAAAGCATCTTGATAAACTCACCGCTGACATGAACATCGTCGAAGAAAACCTGCAGCAAAAAAAGCTTACACAAATGTTTACGTCATTAGCGGTGCATGCAACATTAATGATGGTCAACTATCAATGGGTACAATCAACGTTATTAGATATAGTAATGGACGTCCAAGGGGGAAAGATTCATCAACTACTTCTCACACCCATTCAGCATCGTACTCAATTGGTCATCCCTGGAGACGACAGGCAAAATGGACTCATACAATTGTATGGTCTCATCACAGCTAGGACTAGGCTAACAACGCGCTTTGCCTTATTCGACTTGACAGTTCCGTTACTTCATAGTACTCACTACCAACTGTTCAGATTGATTCCTGTGCCAACACCATACCAAGGGAAATTTGTTTTTATTGAACCGTCATCCGACCATTTCATTGTGAGCTTACATAAAGGTCAGTATTACCCACTGACACAGGATGAACTTCAAGCATGTACCAGCCTCCAAGAAGAGAACTACCTATGTAAACAAAGGCATCCGATTTACAATCTTCAATCCAATGTGAGTCATTGCAAAATGAGTCTTTTGAATCATCAAACTACCTTATCTCCAGACTGCAAGTTACGAATTGTGGAACCTTCGAAAATTTGGATTCAATTACATCATTCAAATAGTTGTGTGTACAAATGAGAATACGAAGTACTGCAGGTAACTAATTATAAGTAATTATCATCATAAGGGCAGTTATAATTTAGAAGTGCAATTAAGAGTGTCCCCACCCGTGGTAAGACCCCTTAATTTGTACCGAAATAAAATCAACGTTTTCAAAGGTTTTTTGTTGTCTGATTCATCAACCGATCTATGCAAGTTTGATTTTTGAAGTGGTTTTTTGCATATATTTCTAGAGCGATCCGTCGCACGGAAAAAATTATTATCAAAAATTTTATAGGATTTCATATTCTGAAGAAGTTTTTAGTACAATAAAAATGTCTAGACTGATAGTTCTCACAATATATGTACAAAACCTAATTTTTTGTTTGGCAACACCAATAAGGGGTTGCTCGATTTAGTCCATTTTTAAAAACTTTATTTGCTATTCTAATAAAAACACTATGTACCAAATTTCAGGTCTCCCGTTCTCAAGCAGTGTCCAAATATATAGTGAAAAACGAATTATTGTATGGCAACCGTACGAAGTAGTTGCCCGATTTATCTCATTTTCGAATTAATTTTACTTTTTTTTTAAGTCTGTGTACAAAATTTCAGCTTTCTACGTATCGCGGTCTGAGTTATCGTGCGCACAGGCGGACAGACGGACGAATAGGCAGACGGACAGACGGACGGACATGCAAAAATCAAAATATCTTTTAATATAATGCGTGGGTGTCCAATCCATTTTGCTCTACGATCATTATTTCGAGGTGTTACAAACGAATGACATTAGTACATACACCCTATAGATTTCATCTAGGGTATAAAAATGGGACAAATCAGGTAACTTCTTCGTAGGGTTGTTATACAAAAATGTCGTTGTTCACGATATATTTGCACATTTCCCAATAACGCGTAAGCAGTGAGCTGACTGTTGTACAAAGTCTTTTTACAAAAATAGTAAATATAATTTTAAAAATCGGCTGAATTGGGCAACCCATTCATGGTGTTGCCATATAAAAATTTTGGTTTTCTACGTATACTGTGAAAACGGTCACATCTTGAAATTGTTATTGTACTCAAGCTTCTTCAGAATATGAAATTATATAAAATTGGTTATATTCGTTTTTTCTGTCCGACAAACCGTTCTACAAATATGTGCGAAAAACCACTTCAAAAAAAAAAAAATTAACTTGCACAGATGGGTAACACTACGAAATTTCATACGGACATTTTTCTAGGGTATCATTACTTTAACTTGTTGAAATTGCATTACTATTTCCACCCAAACTCCGTGAACAACTCATTATCTCCGCGCATTCTCAGGCAGTTTCGAAGTATATGTATAGTGAAAAACATAATTTTTTATGGAAACCCTGATTTGTCCCATTTGCGAACTCAAATCTATAAGTTTTAAAGCCGTATGGAAATTTCAGCACTCTAAGTATATGCATTCTCGAGTCATTGCCAGCACAGATGAACGAACAGACGAACCGACACACGGCCAGGCGTGCATAAAAAACCACAATAACTTACAATATTATGCCTAGTATCAATTCAGTCTGCTCCAGGCATTGGCAAACTTGTAGTCCAGTCAGTAGGTGCCTTTGCCCTACAAAGTGTGCGTAGTTTTAATTTACTTAGTTCCGCGCCCAATTAAGAATATAAACTTTGACCCTTGGAGGGGAATTGCGCGATCCGTCATCTTAGATTAAAGTTACAAAAAAAAAATATATATTTTATAAAAAATTCCTGACCGGTTGATCCTATGTCATACATTGTATGGTATGGGGGCGGCGACATCGCAGCCACTAGGGAGTTACGGGTGATTAAGAGAATATGCAAGCCTTTCACAAAATACCCTATATCTTAAAAAGCACAAGGCGTATGGTCACTTACACAGCTATTGTATGCAGAACTTCATAAGGTTACCTACGAATCTTCGACCAGCCCTGCACATCGCTCTTCTTAGTAGTTATGGTGGTTTTATAAGCAATTTTTGTCGTAGGATCAACCGTTTAGGAATTAGTTTGAAAAAAAACATGTTGTAAGCTTAATACAAGGTGGTATCTTATAACCTCTTATGGGTGCTCATCATGGACGATCTCTTGCCAGCACTCACCCGGATGGGGTACAAAGCAGTATGTTACGCGGACAACTTCGCAATCTCAATCACCGGGAGCTATGAACCTGTTCTCTGTGGACTGGTGCAAAGCGCAATATGACGCCATGTGCTAGGCCACGGACTGCCGATTGAGCATCAATCCTCGGAAAACTGACCTATGCCTCTTCACCATGAAGAGGGATATTCCGTTTAGACCTACCCTTGATTGTTTCCACGCGCTTGAAGCGAAAAGACAGAGCCAGCAAGGCTCTCAGAGTTTTCGAAATGTGTCGCAGAGCGGTAGAGAAGACGTGGGGACTAAAACGCGGATGATCCTATGAATATACACAAACGTGATTCGCCCATGTTAACCTACGGTTCGGTGATGTGGTGGAAAGCAACGGACTTCGGCAATCATCGCAAGATACTGGAGAAGATTCAAAGACTGTGCCTTCTCAGCACAAACGGCGCTTTTAAGTCACTAACACTTGGGCTTTGGAGGTTATCCTCAACATACACCTGGTGGAAATACACATTAGGCAGAGGCGTCGACTACAGCGGTAAGACTGCATTTTAATCTTGACTGGCTTCATAGGGGAATAGGAGTTCCACATGAATCCATTTACGAGTTTTTGCTGTCTATCGCAGCTGGCATTGACAGTGACAGCGGCCACCTCCTCGAGACCATGCTGAAAAGCAATTTGAGTCTAGTAGTCCATCCAGGGTAAACTCTGAATCACATTACGGGCCTTAACCATTGACAAACCCAACTGCAATTTATACTGATGGCTCTAAGTCCGATGAAGGCACCGGAGCGGGAGTTCTCAGCGAGGAGTCTGTGAATGAACTGGCCATTCCCCTTATAAGCCATGCCACGGGTTTTTAGGCAGAAGTTAGGCTTTTCTTAAAGCGTGAAGACACCTCCTTACTCAGACACTGAGAACAAGGAGATAGCCTTTACAGCAAAGCAGCTGTCAAAGCTCTGTCTAACCCTTTTATAACCTCCAACCTATTATTATTTCTCGGGATAACAGGGTGATAGTGCAGTGGGTACCGGGGTACAGCAGCATTAGCGGAATGAAAGGGTGGACGAGCTTGCTAGTCTTAGTGCAGCCTAGGAGGGGCCAGCCTCTAAAGACGGGATTGCACCAAAACACCTTGTCACAATCATTTCACGCTGGGCTAACAGCCAACATTGTCGCTTTGGTTAGAAGATCCCTCTGGTAGAACAACCAAGTAACTGTGAGCTAAACAAAACCCAAATCAAACAAGTAAGCTTCTAGCACTTAACAATCAGCCCTAAGAACTCTGGTGTCCATTCTCACGGGACACTCCGTGTTGATGATCCTACTTTCACGGGTTGCGGAGGAGATTCCGAAACAGTTACCAACTTTGTTTGGCACTGTCCGGCACTCTCTGGAATACGTTACAGATTCCTTGGCTCACACTTCCTGGACAAGTTACATGACGCCGATAAGGAGGGCGGGGGGCCAATACTAAATTTATGGGAGCGTCCGGTTGGAACCTATAAGTGATCACTCATATGTCTAGAGTGTGAGCAATGGGCCTTGACTTGGCCCACTTTAGGGGGATCCCTCGGGGTCCCAAACCGCTGGTTCAATCATTCAAGTTGTTGGACCGCGCAGACCCACCAAGGGTGAAAACTTTGATTTTTACTCGGAGCCGGAACTAAGTAACATATATTAAAATCAAAACTATTGTTCTGTCTTGAATCTATCCATATATCTGTATAGCTATCTTGAACACCTGGACAAAATAATACCATACAAGGATTCTGTTTATGGTGTATAAAAATTTATTATACTCATCTGAATATTTGTATTTGTTTCTTTTGGTAATGCAGTGGTAGCAATTTTCATGTTGCAAATCTTCTTCAATATGTATGTAGATGTAGATATTATTGTTGAACTTAAATATCAACAAATTTGCAAAAGATCAATAATTGCATAGCTCGGTAATAAAATATTTTTTCCATTAAAAAATCAAATTATGATTCTTGATCCTAAAAGAGAGAATTAGATTATTAGATACTTTATATATAAAAAGATGTCAACAAATTTCCTCATACCTGTCCTGTGGTAAGTCAACACAAGAACTATAACCAATAAGCACGACAAACAACTTACATGAATTATTGACAAAACATACAAGAGCACTTAAGAACACTTAAACATTCCAAACGGGCTTCCCGGACAAAACATAATAATAAATACAGAGTTTGTACACTTCATGTTGTTTACCACTCTCTGGTGTCAGCTGTTAAGTCCGATTCGATTATCGAAATATCTTCGAGAATCTAGGATTGAATTGGAAAAGGGTCAAAAGGTACCAACCTTGAAGATTGAAAGAAACTTTTGATAACAAAATATATATGAAGAAAGAGAACATAAAAAAGCGGTAAAGAAATATGTTCGTCCAATGCAGTTATCATAAAGTCAACCAATTATATTTGAATTGAAAAATAATTTACCCATAAATTTCGTCAAATTTTTAGCACAATACGTACAATACGGTAAATATATTCTGGAATGTTTGAAACAATTATTATTATAATTTCGGAATCGGAACGTATCAGATGTTATAACTAATCGAAATCTTTAGACGTTAAGTTTGTCAGAAATCGTTCGCCTAACTTAGAAATCTAATTTGCGAGAACCGACAGTGTTCTTAAATGTATTATTCATTATTATTTATCATCCGGTGCATTGTGTTAAGTTGGTTTGAACATCGAGTTTTTTTGTTTGTAAATTTAGATCTTTGAACTATTTAATTTTGTCTTCAGTAAAAACATGAACTTTTGGTGGAATTAAATTAATAATAAATGTTTTTTTAATCAACTTTGACTTAGTTCCCTAGCTCATGATCTTATTTTCCTTTCTTGTGATGTTAGAGTTAAAAGTAATCCAAGTCTATCATTTCTTCGATATAGAGATTTCAACAACCTTGACTTGGAATCCCTTCTCGCTGAATGCGAATCGTATAACTGGAACGATATTTACAGCCAACTGCCTATAGACGACCAGGTTTTTCTTCTCAATCGTTCCATTCAGTACCTGTATGATAAGTATGTACCTCTACGTACTAGGGCAATAAAAAGCTGCTTCTGCCCCTGGTTCAGCACCGAAATAAAATCCTTGATTGCTGAGTGGGAATATCTTTTTTCCATGTATCGTAGATTGAAGACTCCTGAAAGTCGGATAGATTGAAGACTCCTGAAAGTCGGAAGATTTACACACACTTAAGGAACAAAATTAATGTAAAAATTCACGAGGCAAGTTTGATTAACGTGCTCAACCGAAAATATTATGGCGTAACTTGCTTGATGCTGGTATATATGGAGGCTGGACGGCGAAGTGCAACCTGAGCCAACTTGAACTTCACGAATTTTTCATAGCTGATCATCAATCTCGAGACAATTATCAGTTATTCTTGGCAGGCTTGGATTCCCTTCATGCCCTAATGGGTTTAGTTTCTGGGAGTGGATCGAACCGAATCCTTGAATGCGATTTTCGCTATTAAATATAATGCTGTCGGCCCTGACAATATGTCACCCCGTTTTGTGAAGCTAATTGGGCCGCCCATTACGGGCCCCCTTTTATATATCTTCAATACCTGCATTGCGAAATCAGTGTTCCCAAGAATATGGAAAACTGCGCTCGTACTTCCTATCCCGAAGAGGGCTGCGGCTACAACTCCTGCTGATTATAGACCCATCAGCTTACTTCATTTTCTTTCGAAGGCTTTGGAGAAGCTATTATATTGGCAGGTTCAACAGTACACACTGCAAAAAAACCTCATAAGTAGCTGTCAGTCTGGGTTTCGACCAAAGCATAGCTGCGAAAGTGCTCTCGTTGAACTCACAACAGAGATTTGTTTTCTGGCGCTTTTAGACTTCTCCAAAGCTTTCGACAGTGTTTGCCATGTAAATTTGCTGGATAGATTTTTTAATAAATTCCATTTTTCGTGTCGAGCTGTTCATTTAATCAGGGAATTCTTAAACGGCGATCGCAAAAGGTTACCCTTGGGGACAATAATATCTCAAATCTCCTTCCTCTACCTTCTGGAGTACCACAAGGCTCCATTCTTGGTCCTCTACTCTTCAGCCTATACATTAATTATCTGCCTGAAGTAATACAAGATGTCAACATTCATATTTATGCTGACGACGTTCAGGTCTATTTCAGTCGTCCTACAGGTCTTATCGAAGACTGGGTGGCTCGGATGAATTGCGATTTACGTAACAATACACCTGGTCGATTGACAATAAACTTAAACTAAATCCAAGTAAGTCACAGTGTATCGCTTTTTCTTTTGGCACTTTTGACTCTTCATCACTTCCTCCTATTCTTTTGAATGGTTTTTCAATTCTCCACATGGATAAAGTCCGTAACATCGGAGTCACCTTAAACTCTAATATGAAGTGTTGTGATCTCGTCAACTCTAACCTATCAAAGATCCACGCCACCATCCGCCGCCTATGGTTGTCTGCTAGAATGTTTTCCCCCTAGGTACATTGCCATCTGGTTAAGTATCTTATATTACAGCATTTTACACATGGTTCACTTGTTTTCTGAATACTGGATTCACACTGCTCAAGAAAATTACATGTTGCATTTAACGATTGTGTAAGGTTTTTTTCGGGTTACGAAGATTCGATCATGTGTCTCACCTGAGTTATGCACTGCTAGGTTGCTCTATTGAAGTATATCTAATGGGCAGAGCATTACTCTTCCTACTCAACTTACTTCACAACTCTCAGCCCACTTACTTGAGGTCCATGTTTCAACCCTTGAGCTCTACCAGAGGTTACAAACTGCTAATTCCACGTGTTCAGACCGCGGTTTTTCATAGATCTTATGTCGTTCAAATTACTCGAATCGGGAATTCATTACCACGCAGCATCCAGAAGGTTAACTCGATTGGCACTTTCAGGCGTCTTCTTGTAAATTTCTTGACATAGATAGCTTTGATTTCTTTGCTTTTTATAATGACCCGTACGCGCATATTATTGTTATAATTTTACTATTATCGTATTTATTCATTCCCATTTGTTATAATTTTTTCGTTTTTATTATGTTTTTTATCTTAATTTTACCTATTTATTCATTATTTACTCTTTATTAGTGTTTATTATTATTATTTTGTTTTTCTTCATCTAACATCATTCGCTGTTTTCGAATTTTTTTGCTGTTGTATTTTTTTAACATTTAATTTAGATAATTTTTTTTTATTTCCCTTGTATTATTATATTCCACCAAATTGGTACTAAGAAAAATATTGTAAATCTTAATACACAAATATTGTATTCTATTCTATTCTAATTGTTTAGCAATTACTGATTATTTTACCAGAATATACCCCCCATTTGGAACTAGGTCGGCAGAGTGCAACAGTCTTAAATATTGAATAATTTTAATCCTCGTTCGGTTCAGATTACACATCCAATTCTCTTACTTTCTTACTATTATTTTTCTTTTATTTTTCATTTTACAACATTTCACATTTAATTTCTCTTTTTCTATTTTCTTCCCAACTTCAATTTTTTTTTTCATTGTGCCCTTTCTTACATTTTTTCTTTGCTTCCTGTATTCTATTTTTTTTTATTTTTCCACATTTACGTTATTGCTTCTCATATTGAATTTTATAGTCTCTTTACGACATATCTATACTGCTTCTAATTTATTTAAAATTTTATTCTTTCTTGCATTTGTTATTTTAACATTTGCTCTGCTTCCTTTTACAATATATCTTCTTAAAACATCTCATAAAATTTAGAAAATTATTTCTATTACACATTATTATCTATTCTACATTTCTTTCTGTTACAATAAACTATAAGGTGGATATATCTTAAACAGGTACCCTAATATTTCATGACTCAATCACATATAATCTTCCCGCTTATAATAAATATAATTATTTGTTTTTCTTTACTGTTTACCTTATTACAACTTTATTATCTCTCTTAGTGTCCTATACCTTGCTCTGTGAACTACACGGGTTGCTCTTAAAATTTACGTAACTATCCTACCACACATAAATGATCACTCCAGCTGCACCAGTTGTTTTTTAACTGCGGTTGCAGGGTTGTGGCTGGTATATTGGCTGTTGTGGGAATGATTTCGACGGTAATGTTGGATTCTTGTTCTTCATGCGTCGACTCCTTTTGCGTAGTTCTGCATAGCTTAGACATCTGGATGGTGGCAATCTTGATAGACAACTGGTGTTCTGCATTGCCTGCTCTTCCTTCCCACGTCTTAGACGGATCCAAAGTCCTGCTAATATCGCAAGGGTGACGATGCATAAACCACCAGTAATATAGTAGCGGCCAAGTGCACATCATGAGGAATAATTTGTCTGATGCTTTCCTTATGCGTGATGGCCTCCTGGGCCCCTTTTATATAAGCTTCCTGATCCCTTCAGGCCTCATTAAAGCTGTCGGTTGCTAACAGTTTCACCTCGTCTTTTTCGTCGTCTAAGGTTTCTGATTTCCGAACTGTCAATTTACGGTTGAGCTATTCACTCATAATGTTCATTGTTTTCTTTAATCATTCTTATTTATCTTTAACTTGTTATTATTTTAGTATTATTTCCAAATGCACGATGGAGTTGTCCTAATTATACCAAAATATAAACAGTAAAATTTTGCAAATTATTTCAATCCTGTCCTTTTGATGTGCTATGCTTTCTCTAAACTTCTTTGAAACTCTTAGATATTTCAGTGGCTTTGTACCTGTGCGCTGATGAGTACGAAATGCCTTCATCTCAGTCATTTTAAAGCGGTTTTAATGTCGTAATCCTGATGATTCTTTTGTTTTTGAAACTTTCTTCTCCAAACCATCTTTCCAGTTCGATCAACATATGAAGTTAAAAAAATAATGAACGAGGGCAACGGTGAAAAGATGATTTTTTACCGGTGCTCATGATTTTTCAAGCCACCGTTTTGTTCTGACGACCAAATTGCTCCACCTGGACTATCCAGGAATGTTTCCAGAACAGATAAATCTGCCACTTCTGCTTTTTAAAGTTGCTCATCTTTTACCTACTGTTAGCGATAATCTTTAATAATATTTATGTCTTTACGGTTTATCTTTGCCTGTGTTACTCATATACCTTACCAATTTATTTCCATTACCTACTCCATAATTTTAAGTCATATACATTTCTTACACTTTTGTAAGAACATTAACATATATGTATGTATGTATTTCTAACCTGTACCACCTTTTTTATATTTTTTTCAATAATTATATAACAAAAAAAATTTTTTATTTCTTTTTTATATCCATATATATTTCACTATATATTTTTCTTTAAGACAATTTCTTTTTGCAAAGACCTTTTTTTTAGTTCAAGTATTGTGATGTATTTTGTCAGATTAATCGGTACCTTTATTACTTACTATCAATAACATATGTATTCATACCTATACATAATTCCTATCAGTGGCGACTCGTGATAAAAAAAAGTGGGGCCAGGAAAAAATATTTTAGAGACTACTACTTACTAGTTCTTGGCAAGGTTTCTTTTTTTTCGAAATCTAAGGTAAATAAATCCAATGCAACAAAGTATATAAATTGTAAACAAAAAATAATAATTTTTTCACGTACTAGAAGTATATATGAATTGACTACACTATCACGAAAGACATTTGCTTCCGTCAATTTCTTGTTGCTATTTATTTTTTGACGTTGCTATGTAAGTTTTATCACCGCAAGTACACACACGCATTGCCAAATCTTGTTATCATGCGCCTCTGCTACTCCATCATTGCCGTCGTGTACAAGCAAGGGCTATATAAATAACGGACTCACTGACTGATCTCAATTTCTTTTTGCACTTGGCATCGCTAGGTTGCTAGGTAAGGGACTAACACTTTATATCGGGCAACAACTGTTACACAACTCCTATTACTAAAACACTTTAAGCTGGGCAGTGACTGACTTAAAGAGCATTATTTCGGGTATTGACTGAAGTAATCATTCACCAACACACAGCTTACTTCGGGTCTTGACTGAAATAAAGATTCTTACATCGGGTCTTGACTGAAGTTTAGATATCACTAAGTCGGGCATTGACTGATTTCAAAGGCATTATTTCGGGAATTGACTGAGATAATTCGTTTACTAATACACACCTTATTTAGGGTCCTGACTGAAATAAAGATTCTTACTTCGGGTCTTGACTGAAGTTAAGATCTCACTTGAAGTCGGGCATTGGCTGGTTTAAATAATATTATTTCGGACATTGGTTGAGATAATTCTTTTACTAATACACACCGTATTTCCTTTCTTGACTAACATAAAGATTATTACATCGGGTCCCGACTGACCTAAGGCATATTGTATCTCGGCTTTACTAACATTAACACTTTATTCCTGGTCCAGACGGGAATAAGGAATTTTTCTAATCAGGGATTAAAGCAAAGGGCCTTAACGTTATCTTAAAGCCAAGTTCTCAATTTCCAAGTATTAGATCGGTGAGTACCAGCCGCTTGGAACATTTATTTGACTTACATATCTAATTTAATATATTCTAATTTTGGGTGCATAGCATATATTATATAAATCAAATTTTTTTTACTGCATATATTTATTCTATACATATATAATATATTACATTCTTGACAAATTGTACATTACGATTTTCTGATAATAAGTGTGTTTTTCAGTGTGATACAAAAATCTCTGAAGCAAAACTTATATATTGAGTTTTATCCCCAAGTCAAATATTCTTGAAAATCGTTCATTATAAATCTGTGTCAACAAGTGTGTTTTCTACTTTGTGTGAATTTCTGACCTAATAGCTTACATACATAATCTGACCTTAATATAATTAGTGGAAAATTCTAAAAAAAAAAAATAATAAGTGTGACAGTTTATTGAAAGTTAAAAGGAAGTGGACACTGTTTTTGGTTGTAAGAAAATAGACCACTGATCTTAATCCCCAATTGTAAGTGCATTCATTTCAGCCTTTACTAAATTCAAATGAGCGTGTACGTTTTACGGGCAGTATATTTTATGGTCCTCGAGCCGGATCTAAGGTCTACTAGCTTAATTTCTCAATCCTTTAAACATGTCTGCATTTCAAAAACCAATATTAGTCACATCCCGAAAGCATCTACTCATATTACTTCATATACCCAAGCACACCCAACCTTGTGCAAAGAGCAGCACCATTTATTTAAATATCCGAAATCTCAAAACTGGATATAGACACTAAATCCAAAGTCGTCACATCATATCAATTGTGTAACAATTGCCCATCGAAAGGACACAACACGAAAACTTGTACGAGTAAGTTTTCATGTCAGCAGTGTGGAAGGAGGCATCATTCCTTACTTCACAGGAATATAGATATTCTAAAGATCTCGACCCAATCCCAGTCAAGGGAGCAGCAATTAGAAGCTCAACCTTGCACTTCACCTTCTACATCTAACAATTCTCTTCACACGCTTCACGCAAAAAACCAACGTACCAAACAAGCACTCCTTGCATCAGCACTCTTAAACGTTCCCTCAAAAAAGAGATACATTTTATTATTAAGAGCATTGATAGATTTAGGCTCGCAAGTTTCATTTATAACCCTAGCCGACGCACGTAAGCTGCATTCCTCCACTACAAACGTGGAAGTTCAAATCAATGGCCTGGGAAAAACTGAAACTACAAATGTTCAAAAACATAGTATATTGAACATTCATGCTAATTCAACCACAATTACTGCCCTTATAATGGAAACAATCACGGACACTTTACCACGTTCAACCATTCCAAGCAAAGAATGGAGTCATATACATCAGCTGCCAGTTGCCGATAAATTTTTTTTTATACCAGGAAAAGTGCACGTGCTTTTAGGAGCAGATGCATATAGTGAAATCCTCTTGCAATGTTTACGGAAAGGTCCTCCAGTAATACCTGTTGCCCAAAGCAGTACCTTCGGATGGATAATTTTCGAACAACTTCAAAACACTTCCACATTTTTAATAGCATCTCCATTAAAAGCAAAGGCTCACTACGACGACACTGGATAAACTCCCAGTTTTGGAAAACTGAAGAAGTTAATCCAGGAAGAAAGCTGCCTAAAGCAGATCAAGAATGTCATGAGTTTTATGAAAAATCTCATGTTCGTAATGTACACGGCCGTTACGAGGTTCATCTGCAGAAAGTTCTAGTGTAGGCGACTCTCATGGTATGGCACTACGTAGGTTCTATAGCCTAGAATGGCGACTAGAACGTAATCCTGAACTACATCAGGAATATAAAGCTTGTATTAACGAATTCAAGATATTAGGTCACATGACAGTGACTAAAAAGATAGTGAGTAAAGAGCTTGCTGTGATCAAAGATAGCAGCACTACAAAGGTTTTCGTCGTTTTTGATGCTTCAGCAAAAACTACTAATGGAAAAAGTCTGAACGAACAGCTGCATACGGGTCCAGTACTGCAGTTTGAACTCTTCTCCTCATCCTCAGATGACGAAAGTGCAAATTCAATATGTCGACTGACATAGAAAAAATGTATAGAATGATAAAAGTTCAAGCTCCAGATCAAAACTATCAAAGAATAGTTCGGAGAAATAATCACAACGAGCCTATTCAAGATTTCAAATTAACCACCGTAACCTTTGCACCACGCCAGCCCAATATCTCGAAATCAAAACACTCAATCAGCTAGCCTTCGATGAAGCCGGCAAATTCCCTGAAGCTGCAAGAATAGTGTTTCGAGACTTCCGCGTTGATGATCTTTTTACATGATACAGATACAGATACAATGAAGGAAGCTTTCAAAATACAAAACCAACTTCTCAATCTGCTAACTTCAGGAGGGTTTAACTTGAGGAAATGGGTCAGCAATTCTTCAGAGCTACTATCTAGGATTCCCGAAACATATAGGGAAGTTCAACATCCTTTGCGACTAGCGAGCGATGAGTCTGTTAAAACTTTAGACATTCATTGGTATCCAGCATCTGATTGCTTCACACTACAATACAGAAAGAGACCGGATTGTGTTTCTGCAAAGCGCTCTGTTCTTTCAGAAATCGCAACGCTTTTTGATCCACTTGGCTGGATATCCCCAATTGTAATTAGTGCTAAAATCATGATGCAAGCTTTATGGCTTTCAGGTTGTTCATGGGTTGAACCAATATCGGCCAAAATAGAATTACATCATATTAGTAACATCTAGACACCACGTTGGTTACATACCACAAGTAACTTATCCATCTGTCAAATACATGGTTTCTCGGATGCTTCTAATCAAGCGTATTCTGCTGCTGTCTTTATTAGGGTTGTTGATGAAGAAGAATTTATTCAAGTTAATTTACTTACGGCAAGACCAAAGGTGGCGCCTGTCAAATCTGTCTCCCTGCCACTCTTGAATTGTGCGGTGCGGTAGTGCTAGCACGACTCATAAATCACTTCAAAATAGATCTGCAATTTAATCAAGTTCCTATATTTGCATGGACAGATTCTTCAATTATTTTAGTTTGGATCCATAATCACCCAAACCAGTATAAAACATAGGTACGTGGCTAATAGAATTTCGGGAATTCAATGCTTAATCGACATTAACGCATAGCAACATGACAATCTATCCGACTGTAATTTCAGAGGAGTTAAGTCCTCATCATTGATTGATCGTCAATTATGGTGGCATGGATTCCATTGGTTTCAAGGTAGTGAAGAAAGTTGGCCTAAATAGAAACCAATTTTAGCTAACCAGACTGAGGCTGAACAAAGACAATCAACTCATCTTACAACAACCCATTCAAACACCAATGACTTTTTCGAGAGATTCTCAAGTTTTACCAAACTTCAACGTATAGTTGTATAATGCATCAGGTTCGTTCATAAATGCAGAAACGCATGTGTTGAATTAACTGAAGAGCAAGAAATGGGACCAAAGATGCTTAGTCCAACAGAAATGTCTCAAGCAAAAATTCAACTCATTAAATTAGCACAGAATGCCATCCGCAGAATGCACTTCCAGCTAAAAGCAAAACTTTATCTCTTAACATCCAGTCATTCTCGCAATGAAAGCAAATTAGCCAGCTTGATGTTTGAACATTTCCATACAAAAACTTTGCAAGGGGGGCCTGCAATTGGTTTTGTCCAACTTAAGTATTGAATGTTGGGTTCCACAAATGCGTAATTTGTTTTAAGCAATCCGCATATAACAGAAATCAACTTATGGGAAATGTACCTTCACCCCGGGTTAACATAACTAGACCTTTTCAACAAACCGGGTTAGATTATCAATTTACAGGTATCCATTTGCATGGCCACCAAAGCCATTCATATAGAAGCTGTATCCGATCTATCAACGGTTGCCTTCATTGCACCGTACCGACGGTTTTCCAGCTTAAGAAGACTTAGCACAGATGCTTAAATACGTTCGCGTAGTCAATATAAAAACAATAAATGGCGTTGAAAAAAGACCAATATCAAAACTATGTATCATGCCGGTGCAAGAAAGGTAAATTTCAGCAACACAGAAGAAATAAATATTTTCCACAATAAAAATAAAAACAAAAATTACACATCTACTCATCACGTAACATATGTTATGTACAAATCAAAATTTTCATTCGCAAGCAACAATTTTCAACCTAAACTGATACATTCAAAATGTAAAATTGTGTTTCCATAACAAACGCCTCCAATAACAAAGAGAAGCAATTTGCACTTTTCAAACAGATGCAAGTATATCGTTATATTTCAAACACACTAGTCACTTCTGTGCAAGAAATTCATTCAGTTTTTTTCTATTTGACCGTTACATTTTGTACAAAGTCTTGTACTGCAGCCAATCAATACAGGCAAGAACTAAACAAAAAGACCCGTTATGTTTTAATAAATTCAATTGCGATATTAGATTATGTATTACTTAAATTCAAACATTAGTCATAATCACACACCGATGCATGCAAGCGAGAACGAATTGCCCATCTCTCCAGTATGAACCTGGGAGAAGGAGCTTCCGCAAGCGTGGAATCTGGAGAGAGAGCTGATAGAGAGGCCCCTTCTCCCAAGCACATTTCAGAAGAAGACTTCACGGACGAGGATTGGGATCTGGACGTAAATTAATGGAGGAATTTGACAAATTGACACAGCAACGCTCAAATATGTTGAAGGTTAGCCAAAGCGTCAACAAAATGACATTAACCAGCAGACCATCACCAATCTTAATAACTGAGGATTCGCCTCCTGCTTCCCCAAGGGCTAAGGAGGCATCACTGAAACAACAGGAACAATCGAAAATCCAACTTCCGCCTTCTTCAACCTCGAGTCGGACCCACCTAAACGACAGCTGTTTAAATGGTCAACAGGCTGAGACTGAACTACCTGAAACAGACGACATAAATCAATTACCAACCAATATCCAACAGGACAGCTGTTTAAACGGTCAACCGGCGGCTACCAAAATAGGCCAATAACCCTGACTGATGATGATCTCATCACTATTGTAAATAATCGGACAGGATATAAAGGGGATTACCCAGTATCGATGACGGCTTTAAAAGGTTCCAAAACGAGAAACTGGCGTTTTCTACCAACAACGGTACGAAAGTTAAAGTGAGACTTTTGACCAACGGACTATTAAAATAATGAAATAATTATAATAACACTTGTGTCACTCTGGTTCTTTTGCATCATTGGTTGTACATTCTTTCGTTTTCTTTAAAATCGACATCGGGCTCCTTTTTTTTCTTCTTTTAATCAAAGTATTATGTTACTGTTCTTATTTACTAGATTCAAATGTGTCGTCCTTCTTCAAGGCGTCAGTAAAGCTAGTTTCTTGAAAGACTTTTGCTGCCTTTTAACGGGGGGCAGTATATTCAAACCATATCAATTCACGCTACAAGCAATTCCTAAAAAGTGGAGCATATCAAGAATGTTAAAAATTTGTGGTTCTGAAAATAAAATAAATGCAGTCAATTAGATCAAATTGGTACTGAAAATAAAAATTCAGTATGTGATCTAATTGCAGTTTTCTCAAAATAGGTACAATATTTAACAAAAGCATGTGTGTGGCATTTAACATGCAACTCATTGCACATACATAATCAGGTCATTCTCAAAACAAACATCGAACGGGAATTTATTTTTTCAATATTGCTTGCAGCACCGAAGTTTCATTTATCACAGCAGCATGCGTTGCCGTCAATTTCTTGTTGCTATTAATTTTTGTGTGTTGCTATGTAAGTTTTATTGCTAGTACCATAAGTACACAGATGCATTGCCATATCTTGTTATCATGCGCCTCTGCTACTCCATCATTGGTGCCATGTGCCAGCAAGGGCTATATAAATTACTGACTGACTGTCTCATCTCGATCTCTTTTCCACTTGGCATTGCTTGGGATAGGTTGGCTAGGTAAGAACTCACACTTTATATCGGGCAACGACTGATATGCGACTCCTATCACTAAAACACTTTAAGCTGGGCAGTGACTGACTTAAAGAGCATTATGTCGGGTATTGACTGAAGTAATCATTCACTAACACACAGCTTACTGCGGGTCTTGACTGAAATAAAGGTACCAATCTCAGTTGGACATTGACTGATTTAAAAGACATTATTTCGGACATTGACTGAAGTAATCATTCACTAACACACTCCTTACTGCGGGGGTCAGGACTGAAATAAAGTTTCTTACTTCGAGTCTTAACTGAAGTTAACTTTAAACCGGGGATTGACTGACTTAGCATATTGTATCTCGGGTCTTGACTGTGATCGAATTTACTAACATTAACACTTTATTCCTAGTCTAGACAAAAATAAAGAATTGTTCTAATCAGGGATTAAAACAAAGGGCCTTAAAATTAGCTTAAAGCCAAGTTCTCAAGTGCCAAGTATTACGTCGGTGAGTACCAGCCACTTGGAACATTTATTTTACTTACTTATCTAATTTAATATATTCTAATTTTGGATGCATATATTATATAAATCACATTTTGCTTTTACTCCATATATTTATTCTATATACAGGGTGTCCCGTAAGTCGCCGTCAAGCCGGAATCGGGTGATAGACCAAATCATAACAGTTACCAGAAAAATATAAAAAAAAATCTAAGTTATGTATTTTTCAAATTATAGACATTTCTTTTGTTTTCGAGAAAATGTACACCTTGTGATGGTTTTTTAGCTCCTGTTGCTACAAATCTTTATTTTTTCGCAATTTTATTTTTCTTTTGTAATCCCGAATAGTGCTTATGTAACCTGTTGCTTTAAATTCTAAGCAAACTGTTCCAGCTTGGAAGAAAATGTCACATTTTGCCGAACCAAGAATAGAAAATTAATATTTCACCCAACTTTAACTGACTGTAATGAAAGAAAATGTACTACGCCAGTTTGGCAAGTAACTTTAAAAGTTGACGCATTCAATAAGGATTCTAAAATAGTATAACACTTGCTACAGTATTTCTTAGATTACGGGAAAAAAAAATTTTCTTCAAGAAACCTAGTTTCGAAAAATTTCTTTTCACCTACTAAAAATGATTCTAGTGTACCCAAAGCTTGCCGTAAGACCGTAACTTTCAGAATTTAGTTTGAGTGAGACAGAGAGTTTTTACATGAAGTGAGAGTGAGCAAGATAGTGACGCTCGCTCGTCAAATCATTGAGTTTTTACAAATGTGCATCGTCTACTCTCCACAGAGGGCAGACTTCCAAACCAAGTACATGGTGAAGAAAGAGCTACTTACCTTACGAGGAAGTAGTACTTGAAGCATTTGCAGAAGACGCAAGAATTTGGTACGTGTAATCCAGGAAAGCACAGTAGTGCCTAAAAGTACAGCTCACGGAATTTTACAAAGCCATGAGCTCCAGAATTACGGAAGCAGTTGAATTTGTCATCAATGGAAGATTTGCCCGTCTGATAACCTGATCCTTTTTAAGAAGATGTCGAACTTGTATTGCAGCTGAAGGAAGACAGTTTGAACATCTTTTGTAAATAATAAATCTTAGCATCCAAATAATTGATGTTTAATTTTAAACTTATGGAAAATTTGTCCTAAATTCAACAAAAAGTTAGGATCTCTAACTTGAAAGCATCACTATATGTCTCACTCACACTTCACGTAATGACTCTCCGTCTCAGTCAAACCAGAAGCTTAAAGTTACGGTCGTACGACAAGCTTTGGGTACACTAATTAGTAGGTGAAAAGAAATTTTTTGAAACTGGATTTCTTGATTTTTTCGGAATGTAAGAAATATTATAGCATGTGTTATACCATTTTAGAATCCTTATTAAATGCGTCAACTTTTAAAGTTAGTTACCAAACTGGCGTAGTATTTTTTTTTCATTACAGTCAGTTAAAGTTGGGTGTAATATTTAATTTCTATTCTTGGTTCGGCAAAATGTGACATTTTCTTCCAAGCTGAAACAGTAGGCTTAGAATTTAAAGTAGCAGGTTGCATATGCACTATTCGGGATTACATAAGAAAAATAAAATTAACAAAAGGTAAAGATTTGTAGCAACAGGAGCTAAAAAACCATGACAGGGTGTACATTTTCTCGAAAACAAAAGAAGTGTCTATAATTTGAAAAATACATGACTTAGAATTTTTTTAATATTTTTGTGGTAACTGTTATGAATTGGTCTATCACCCGATTCCGGCATGACGTAGACTTACGGGACACCCTGTATATATAATATATCACATTCTTAACAAATTTTACATTATAATTTTCTGATAATAACTGTGTTTTTCAGTGTGATACCTAAATCTCTGAAGCACAACATATATATTGGGTTTTATCCCCAAGCAAATATTCTTGAAAATCGTTCATTATAAATCTGTGTCAACAAGTGTGTTTTCTACTGTGTGTGAATTTCTGACCTAATGGCTTATCTACATAATCTGATCTTAATATAATTAGTGGAAAATTCTAAAAAAAAAATAAGTGTGACAGTTTATTGAAAGTTAAAGGAAGTGGACACTGTTTTTAGTTGTAAGAAAATAGACCACTGATGTTAATGCACAATTATAAATGCATTACTTTGAGTCTTCACTAAATTCAAATTTGCGTGTACGGTCTAACTACTACACCTACCGTCATGGCTCCATGCAGATCCCTCGGAACACCGTCGTGGTTCTCCTTATTTATTAGAACAATTTGGTGCTTTTGCAGGACAGGCTCTTGCGTTAGCGATTCTTACAAATGCAAGTCTGTCCTTCAGACTATTTCCACTCTGTTAGCAATGTCTGTTCTGGCTGATCAACCCTTCGCTAAGTTCTTCGATTATGGGCTTGATAGGCTCCGAACTTTCGTGAGGCGTAATAAGGATCTTTTCCAAGAAGCGCACCTGAAATCGGTCTTGTAATGAAGGTTCTCCTTTTTCTGCCATGTTGATTTAGTTTGTTCCTCTCTATCCCTCCCTGGAAGGGATTTTCTTGAGTGCTACTCTGCTTACCTGTGCATCCCAGTTGTGCACAAGCTGCGATATTTTCAAAAGAAGCATCCTTTCCTATGCCTTTTCTGGCGTCTTGTGTCAGCAGCTTCCTATTTAGGTAGTCGATTATAGCTGTGCCACTAAGGAAATTCATTCCACCTATACCGTCGGCTGGAGTTGAGTCCGTATCACTAGTGGGATTAAATCAGACGGTATTGTGGCCGTTATCTATCTGCAACTTTGCTCACAATTGCCTATGGAGTTCATAGCGGATCCGAATACTTCTCCAATTCTAATCTTATGATGTGCCTGTACGCCCGTATTCCTCTTTATCTTTATAACCTATTATATTACAGGTAGATCCGGTATCTATTAAAAGTCTCAACTTCTCTTCTAATGCAATGTTCGATTGGACTGCTATGACAAACTTACTCTGAGAGTTTAATTTTTCGTTGGCCTTTTCTGCTAGATATTTCTTGAGATAATTTCCCGTATAGTGGTCCCATTTACTGGCAGTAATTCCCCACCCCTGCAGTAAGGAAGATTCCACTAACGACTTCTTCAATATCTGACTCTGACGGGTAGTATTCGGGAGTTGGAAATGAGGTATGCTCTGCGGCTATATGGCTGGCATTCCCTAGAGATATGCCTAAGCTGTCCACATTTGAGGCATTTGATATTCTTTCCTCTGAGAAATTCCAGTACTCCCTTCGGCGTATCTGGTGCCATGGCTTGAAGCATTTCCCAGTCCTTTTCGTAGCTTCCTCTCAAACTTCTTCGAATGCTTCAGACTTTTTCCAGATCGGTATAATTGAGTCGGTTTAAGTATAACGCGAGCCTGGAATGTCGTACCGTACCTACCGTATCAGCCTCCAGTTCTGCTATCAGAACTCTGTCCCCTCCCGGGTGTATTTCTGAGATCGCCGCTTTTATCTAGTCTAGCAACTCTTTCATCCGGTCTGCGAACTCTCTGCGATCTTCGCCTGGCCTTTGCCTGCATGCAGCATTTCTATACGCAATTCACTAAAAGAGTTTTTTCGCATGTAGGCTGATTTGATTACTTGCTGCAAAGAGTCAAAATCTTTTAGCTTCTGCGAGTTAACCAAGTACCACTCACCGTAGGATAAACGATACTTTACACATTGATGAAGATCTTCTGCTCTTCTTGTGTCAGTCGACCGTGTAGTTCTTTACGACAACTCAGAAAGCGATATACCTCCTTCGAAAGCTTGGATGAGTTTTCCCCCGATATCATACGCACATACTTTGATACTAGAACCACCACTTTTCTGAGAACGTCTGTCTTATTGCCTTTCTGTTTGTTCTCCCTGGATATGCTTCTTTCCTCTAGCATTAACTGGTTTCGTTCGCTTCTTCCTTTTTTCAGTCAACGTTAACTCCTGTTTCCTTCTTCTAATTTCCATATTCCTTCTGTTCTTTAGACTGCTAACAGAATAATAGTTTGCTGGCTTAAAAGCTTTACTCGTGTTCGCTTTATTAATGTCTTGATTCGTACTTCTTTGTGAAGTTCTGCTGTAGTATCCTCAGACTCCTTTAGCTGTACCTTTAGCGAGTCTATATTCTTTAAGAGCCTTTTTTTATACCCTAGATGAAATCTAAAGGGGTATACTAAGTTTGGCATTCCGTTTGTAACACCTCGAAATAATGATGGTAGAGCATTGGACACCCATCCATAATATTAAAAGTTATTTTTATTTTTGCATGTCCGTCCGTCCGTCCGTCCGTCCGTGCGCACGATAACTCGAGAACGCGTACACTTAGAGAGCTGAAATTTTGTACACGGACTTTAAAAAAAAAGCAAATTTAAGTTCGAAAATGAGACAAATCGGGCAACTCCTTCGTGGGGTTGCCATACAAAAATTTCGTTTTCCGTTATATATTTGAACACTGCCTGAGAACGAGTCGCCGTAGAGGGCTGAAATTTGGCACGTGGTGTTTTCATTGTACTGGCAAATAAAGTTTCAAAAATGGACTAAATCAGGCAACCCATTCTTGGTGTTGCCATATAAAAAATTAGGTTTTTTATGTATACTGTGAAAACGATCAGTCCAAGACATTTTTGTTGTACTAAAAACTTCTTCAGAGTATGAAATCCTATAAAACTGATTATAACCGTTTTTTCTGTCCGACGAACGGTTCTAGAAATATATGCGAAAAACCACTGCAAGAATCAAAATTGCTCAAATGGGTACCCATACGAAATTTCATATGGGCATTCATCTAGGGTATCATAAGAATTGGTCTTAGGCCAATTCTAGCTTTTTCACTTGTTTCCTTTTGGATTTTATCCAGTGATTGTTCTGGCTCTATTTCACGGCTGATATATTGCCAATCCTGTTCGTAAAAACGCAATATTGCCTGGCATTCAATAAGTTCCTGCGTTTTTAGTTCTACTTCCCTTTCCTGGGCCTGATAGCGTGCTAATTCCTCCCTAGTTGATAAATTGCACCTACCTGCGTACAAAGCTATTATTCTTACGACATTATTACATTAAAATTAACACTTTTTATCTGAAAAAAAAAGTTTGGTGAATGGTTTGTATACGGGATGCGGTAGTAACTTGTAAAAGAACATCTTCTCGATCAGCGCTAATGTATGTATGTATACTCGTTTGTTATAAGATGGCTTTGCTCCTAGTGTGTGTGTTTGGAGTAGTTTAAATTGCTTTGCTCCTCTTATGAGTGACACTGTGTAATTATTATTATTGATTACTATTTTAAATAAATGACAAAACAAACACAAGAAAAACACAGAAAATCAGTACTCACATAAATTTAAAACACTATTACGTTTAATTTATCGGCTGCATTGGAATCAGAAATATCGATTGCTCCGTTTTCGAGATATGATTTTTTGAAAATGACATTTCATTGTAATATCACGAAATTGTGTGGGGGGGCAGTGTTGCTGGGGAAACAAAAGTGAGTAAACTAGTTTCGTATTCTATACATACTCTGAAAGATTCATCCAAATGGGGCTTCCAAGGTAATCGGTTTCGTGTAGAATGGTGACTTGACAGCAAACTTAAACAATACAAAAAAAAATTTTAGCAATGGGAAAACTTCAAACATCTTTTAAATTCCTTATTGGTGCACTGTAGTTTGAAGAACGCTAGGTGACCACACTGGTGGACGTCGCGCAGCCAAGAGTATTTCGCATTGTTAGTAAATTTCACACCAGTGGTGTCAAGATTAGTGTTTTGTTTCAGTTGGATAGAATTTTAAGAATAGTCTAAAAGAAAAATTCTGTACCTAACTTAAAATGCAACCAATTATTTTGATCGCTGAGCATAATGACTGCATTAAATTATTGATAATATTGTCGCAGCTATAATAATCAATCTGATTATACTTAAGGGGGAGAATTAAACACAATTAAATAACAAAGAGGCTTCGAGCTGTATATTTAAAGTTTTGCTTTTCATTAAATCCAGGAATAAACTAAATTAGCCAATCAAATAGAAAGCAATAACCTGGATTTGTGTATCGCCAAGATTGTTAGCAGAAACCGTGAACTTAGAAGGTACCACAAAATAAAAAAAATGTCTTACTCCTACGAAATTATTTCGGACAATGCCATGTGTTATCAGGGTTTATACATTCATGTGTAGTGACTCATTTCAAAGTACTGTTTATACATAGATACAGACACCCGACGAAATTCAGTAAGGAAACACATGTACCCATACCAGCAGATTATTTGCATCTTTGTAATTCTATCAGTTCTATTATACTAGACCTACCAGATGAGCGCATCGTACAATTAAGTTGCAAATTACATCCTCCTCTTATTCTATTGTCATCCGTTACTTTACTTCATCCAATCCCATTTTATAAAGTTTTAAATTATAATAGACAACTCAACTTTCATCTACCGCTTTTAGAACGAAGTTTATAAGTATAAGGGGTCCCATTACTATCCCATACATACGTAGTAATATTAAACGTGTATGTATGTTGGTCGAGTTATGTTCACCTGAACATCCAACTTGAAAAACTAAAGGAAATTTTCGTGCAAGGTATTCTACCCGCCTTTTATTAAATCTGTTTATACGTGACGTTGATATATATTCCCCCTCCGTTTTCATTAGTCTCCGACTTGAGGTCTAAGTTTTATGCACCTATATTTAAATCGGAAAGCGACACAAAAGTGAGTTGCTAAATATGCCGTGGTCGTAGAAGATTCGATGTAGTACAACACGTGATCAGCAAAGGCTAAAATATAAATGCGATAAATGTAAACTATTGAAATAAGGACGAATATCCCGGAGAAAATAATGCACTTTAATTGAATTTGTGATTATGCGAATTAAAATTTTGCGAAGGATTCCTTAGTTAGCAAATTTAACAATATTTTATTGGATGACACAAGAATATTACACGTTTAACAAATTTCTCAAAAAACCAGATAGCCAATCATGTTCACTTCTGAGCGTGGCCGCTTCTCGGCCTTCAAACTAGCTACTTTTTTACGTTTGGATGGTATTTAGTGACAACAGCTTGAAGTACTACATCCTCGTAAGGGAAGGAACTCTTCCTTCATCATGTACTCGGTTTGGAAGTCGGCCGTTTGTGGAGAGTAGACGATTTGTAAAAACTCAATGATTTGACGAGCTAGTGTCACTATCTTGCTCACTCACATTTCATGCAATGACTCTCCATTTCACTTAAACTACAATCTTAAAGTTACAGTCTTACGGCAAGCTTTGGGTACATTAGAATCATTTTTAGTTTAGTGTTAAGTCCCAATGTGGGCTTAGCAGAAAATGCGGAGGTGGTGGTTTGTTAAATGACAAGACAGAATTTTTCAAAATAACAAAAATTCACTAATGTATTTATCATAATGTAATTTCTTAAAAACTAAACAATTCAGGTACGTACTTCAGTTTTTATTCTAATTTTAAGTTTATTTGCTACACTACCTCTAAAATTACTTTATATAACCAAAATATAAGTCCAATTATTTGGGCCTCCAATGGAAATCTTATTTCTCAATATGTCATGAGAGAAGGAAGGAGCTACTATTACTAACCAAGAAAAAGTAAGGCTAGGATGGTTAGAATGAGCTTCAATGGTGTGCTCATATAGGTTTGGCTGGGTTCAAAAGAAGCTCCCAGTGGGATTCTGAAAAATCAATGAGAAAATTTAATAATATAATTATTAATTCAGAAAAAATTCTTAGTAAGACAGGGTGCAATACTTCCCTTATATTCTGGTTAGTCAAGGCTTAATAGGGCTTCAGAACTGCTGATCTGCCTTGTGGCTGAGTCAAAACAAGAGTGATTTGTTACTTCCAGGAGCTCGCTATTTATAGGCAGAAACATATTGGGAATTGTGACTGCCGGTGGCTTTAACAATGATGTCCAGCGCCATCCATACATTAAGTCACGCTGTGACGTCAGTGTGGATTTTCTAATGTGAATGATTTTCTCTGTGCTGTGAGTTGTCATTTTGAATCTTTCAAAGTATTTCATAGCAGCTGTTTGGTTGTAGGTAAGTTTGTGATTTATTTATTTGTATTTATTGGTTTTAATTAATGATTGTAATATATATTTTTCAGGAAAATATGGATTTAATTATGTAAAACTGGAGTTGGACTCTTGCATGCGTAAGTGAACTGATGTACGTCATGTGCGGGTAGTTTAACAGGAAGTTTACTGTTTATTGTCGTTTTATGTGATCCCTTATTTCTTGCAGTTCTTGCCAATGGGATTGATATGACGGCATTTGTGGGATCACCACTGACAATTGTTCCGGATTTGCAACATCCGTGATATTGCTTGTTGCACTATAGGACATCCTTCCAACACTTGGGTAGATTTTGTGCCCTTGTATGTTCCTGTCTTATGATGCAATCTTCTTCTAGTTTTAAGACTCCCGCTCCTTCTAGCGTAGCCGTTGTTACGTCCGTACCGCAAACAACCTTAATAGTTGTTTTATTCCTGACTGCGATCATCCATTGATTGGGATAATTCAATTGGATCCATTGAGGTTCATCTCCAGCGTTAATGATGTGACATTTTGTTGTTGGAAGTATTTCGTTCATTAAACTCACTTCACAGCTGCTTATACTTGAGCCCTTATTGTAGATTGGGTGAGTTTGCTTGCACAAGTGATGATTTTCCTTGATAGATATGTAGAATTGCAGTCCCTGTTCCGTGAGCGGATAATATTGATCACGGTATAGGTTGATGATCAAAAATTTGGAAGACGGTTTGATCGAAGTAAATGTGTCATTGATCAATGCAGGTATGGGTATTATTCGGAAAAGTTCGAACTTCTCGAATGACAATAGCGGCAGTGTTAGTTTAAATATTACATGTCTTGCGGTGGCTCGTGCGGCAGACTTCATTAAGCTATACAGCTATTGTACATGCCCTGTAGGTAACCTCAGAGTTGGAGGTAAGTGGCCTCTGATTTGAACTAGTTCTTGCTTTAGTTGAGATGGAGTGATCAGTTGCGGCCTAATCCGTCCGTGATGAGTGTCAGTCAGGGCATCTATTATAGAGAACAGAGCTCGGTGAATATTCGAAACTATGAGGACGACTTGAATAGAAACCGATGTGAACAAGCTAGTCAATTCTTCTTGGTATAATTTTTCTGAAGCAAAGTTGGTGAAGTTGGAAAATAAATTCAGTTGTACCTCTGCTTCCTTAAATTGTTGATTGATTTGTTCATGTTCTTCTTCATGATATTCACAGTTGCGTCGATTATTGTCGTTTGATTTTCAATAAGGTTGAGTAGATGCTCTTCATTTGATTTAACGTCTTCAATTGTTCGAGACATTTTCTCAGCGTACTCCGAATCCAGAACACCGAATAGCACATTTGCAAAATTTCCAATAAAATTTACCACTCCTCGCCTTGTTCGCGTAGATGAAGATGGTGGTAATAGCAATTCGTTGTTACTGGCTATTTAGTCTATCAGATGGTCTAGTTGTGTCGTAATAATAGTGCAACTTTTTCTTTGGTTAATCTTTTACAGAGGTCGTGTAGGATCCGACTTCCATTTACTACTCCTTCAAATTTACTCCAATAATATGTCATATCGTAATACACAATCAAATTCATTTGAGATTATACTGGCTGATCCCAAATTTTCAAAATGTAGACCTGGGCTAGATTTTAAGTGTGTTGTTTCAATTGGAGACCCGAAAATTCCTGGTAGAAACAATCAAGTCAAGAGTATAGTGCTGATTGTATGACCCAACGGGAGTCGTGCCCTTTTTCTTGGATTTGTATGTATATCAGTTGAACGAGTGTCCTGTGTCGGTGTAAAGCTTGCGCAAGTCGCAATCGGTTGATTGCCTCCAACGTCATTGGTTGGTGCTAATTCAGTTGGTGTAGTTCTCTCTTCATCTTGGCTTGGAAGAGGTGCAAGTTTAGGTATAGGCCTGCGCATAATGGTTTTTCCCACTCGAGCATCCGCCAGTCGAGCCAAGCCATCATCTCCCTTTATAAACTTGATGATTCTCCCCAGTGGCCATTTTAATGAGGGCACATTCTCTTCTCTGATGATAACAAGCGAGTATGGTTGGATATTTTGACTGGGAAGCTTCCACTTATGACGTTGTTGTAGTTCAAATATTCTCTAGACCATCGTTTCCAGAATTCGTTTTTTAGATGTGACACTAATTTCTATCTAGTAAGGAGGTTTGCTCTTTCAGGCGTTGCATATGGATCGATGTTACTGGTCAGTGGTTCTCCTATGAGAAAGTGCCCTGGAGTCAATGCTGAGATATCATTTGGATCGGAGGACATTGGAGTTATTGGTCTTGAATTCAGAATTGCCTCAATCTGAACAATGACCGTCTCTAACTCTTCATACGTCAATGCTGCATTAGCTACTGTTCTTTTCAAAAGATATTTTGCTGACTTCACGGCAGCTTCCCAAAGCCCGCTGAAATATGGAGCACGTGGGGGAATGAAGTGGAAGTCAATTCCATTGGAGTCGCATACGGTAGCTATTTCTAGTTTTGATTTGTGTGAATAAATAGACTGCTTTAATTCTTGCAGCTCATTTCTCACGCCAACAAAATTAGTCGCATTAGCGCAGTATATATTCCTACAATGACCTCGCCTTGACATGAATCGCTTTAATGCTCCCAGAAATGCTTGCGTTGATAAATCGCTGACAACTTCTAGATGGGTCGCCTTAGTTGCAAAGCAGCAAAATACGGCAATATACGTTTTTTGTGGACGCTTTCCTCTTGTTTTAAAGTGTGTTCACACTGGTCCGCTAAAGTCCACACCTGCATTTATGAATGGTCGCGCAGGTTGAGCTCTATGTGGTGGTAAGTTGCCCATCATTTGTAACAACATGTTTGGTTTTGCTCTAGCAAATTGTACGCAATGTTGGACTATTGACCTAGCAATGGTCTTTACCTTTATCGGCCAGAATTGTTGCCTTGTAATGGACAGCAAGGTTTGCGGGCCAACGTGGAGGCTTTCAGTGTGGATATTTGTCATTAATAGCTTGGTCAACTTATGTGCGTATGGTAGCAGGATGGGATGTTTAGTATCATACGAAACACTTGCTACCTGTAGTCGTCCTCCAACTCGCATAATGCCCATTTCGTCTAAGAATGGTGTTAAAGTGGTTAGTTGACTATTTCTGGCTAGTTCCTTATGCTGATTTAGTTGCTTGATCTCTTCTTTGAACTGATCTTGCTGTATTACCTTTATAATTATCATAAGTGCTTCCTGGAGCTCTTGTGCAGACAATACTGTATCCTTAGTTTCATTTTTCCTTTTTCTATGATCTTTAAGCTTGTTTACGAAGCGAATGATGTATCCTGTGATCTTGCTGAATGAATTTTTATGGTCAATATTCTGGACAAAATGTGTTGAAATTTCATCTGTTATTAGAGGAAGGGCAATTCGCTTTTTCTCTATGTTACATTCTACCTTCTTGACATATGGTTGTGGCCAAAAACTTTCTGTGCTGTATAAAAACAGTGGCCCATAGAGCCACATATTACATGATTTTAGCTTCTCTGGAGTTAAACCTCGTGTTAAACAATCAGCAGGATTATCCTCAGAAATGACATGACGCCATTGCTCAGGAATAGATAAGCTTTGAAGACTTGGTACTCGATTCGCAACAACTGTTTGGTATGAAGAGGAAGGAGAGTTTAACCGTCCAAGTACAATCTCCGAATCTGTTCAATAGTATGTAGGCTCGTTTTTGAGGCTCAGATCGTTTTTAACACGGTTAGTGAGTTCAACGGCAAGCCTTGCGGCACACAGCTCTAGCCGTGGTAGGGTAATTTGCTTCAACGGTGCTACCTTTGACTTTGCACAAAGCAATCTTACTACGATCTGTTTGTTTATCCTTGTTTGTAGATCGGATGTAGACTGCGGCTCCATATGCTCTTTGAGAAGCATCTGCGAATGTGTGAATTTGCCCATTTTTTGATGGCTGTTCAGAAAGTACTTCTCTTGGAAATCGTATGTCGTTCAGAGACTGGAGGAATTCTTGATAATGAATCCATTTTGTGTGCAACTCCATTGGTAGCGATGCATCCCAATCCATCGTTAATGCCCATAGTTCTTGCAGGAATATTTTGGCTGTGACTACTACTGGAGACATGATACCAAGTGGGTCAAAAATCCGTACAGCATCCGAACAAACTGTTCGTTTGGTTATCTTATTCCTTTCGATCCATGCCGCCTTGATGCTGCATGATGTTGGTATCCAGGTTAGCCGTAGGATTTTTATTTGTTCCTTATTTCCATCGTTAAATGTGAGCTGTGGCTCTCTATCTTCTGGGTGGATATCCCTTAATAGACGTGGATGATTTGCGCACCACTTCCTAGGCTTAAATCCACCTTTTGAGAATAATTCTTTTAGTTGTGTTTGCATTTCCAGTGCTGCGGACAGGTTTTTTGATCCAGGCATTACATCATCGACGTAGAAGTCTTTAGTAGGCACTTGTGCTCCTAAGTGATAAGTGGTTGCTTCTTCCTGAGCTAGTCTCTGCAAACATTTCGTAGCTAAATAAGGCGCTGACAATGTTCCGTATGTCACCGTATTTAACTGATAGCACTTAAGTGAGTGGCTTGGGTCGCGCCTCCAATATATTAGTTGGAATTGTCTGTCATTTTCATCAATCAGTATTTACCGATACATTTTTCAATATCAGCGGTGAATACAAATCTTGGAGGTCGAAAACGAAGTAATATTGAAAATAGCTCGTCCTGAATAGTAGGGCCGGCAGCCATTACATAATTTAACGAAAGTTTTGATGATGTTTTGCAGGAAGCATCAAAGACAACTCTAAGCTTGGTTGTTGTACTCTCTGGTTTGCTGACGCAATGATGTGGGATGAAGTAATACGGAACTCCAATTTCCTTAAAATTTATCTCTTGCATATGACCAAGGCGTCTATATTCCTCCATAAAATCAATGTATTGGGATCGAAGCTCATTATTTTTGGCGAGCCTTTGTTCGATTGCTAGAAATCTGCGCGATGCAATTTCCTTCGACTCCCCCAACTTATGTGTGTCGTCTAAAAACGGCAGTCTAACTATAAACCGTCCCGATTGGTCTCTTTTCACTGTTTGATTAAAATGTTCCTCACATCGCTTCTCTGCGAGTGTAAGGGATTTTTCTTCTTCTGTGGCTTCTTCCAAGTGCCAGAATTTTTCTAATTGTTGGTCATTGTCTTGGTCCTTGCTCAATATGCCGCATATTTTCTGATTACTAGCCATGTGGTCTATTTTTCCTGCTAGTATCCATCCTAGCACGATTTTCTGGAGGGTTGGTAACCCATTCCCGAGTTTAATCTGTCCTACCGGGAGTAGTTGATAGTAATACTCTGCACCAATAAGCAGATCTATGCGGCCAGGTTTGTCAAAATCTGGATCCGCCAACTTAATGTTTTGTGGGATTAGCCATGTTGATGTATCAATACACTGACTTGGCTGTGATGTCAATATTTCTTTTAGGATGAATGCTTCCAATCTAGTTGAAAATCCATTCACTCGTGACTGCATCGACACGTTGACACGATGGTTGGCTTGTTGCTGCACTTGGCCAACGCCTTGCACCTTCATAATATCTGGAACTCCGCTGAGGCCCAATTTTTTGACAATTCTTTCTGTTACGAGATTAGCCTGGGATTCGGAGTCAAGAATTGCCCTGCACTCAACATTATCACCCTTATCTGTTGTCCGTTTCACTGTTACTGTGCTTAGAAGGACATAGCTTCCATTCTGTTTGGACTTTCATGCAGTCAATATGACCGATTGATCACCTTGATGTACTTTGTTACTTGACTGGAGTTGTCCTGAATGATGTGTGTGAGGCTTTCCGTCAGAACTGTCTTGTATATGCACCAAGGTATTATGTTTCTTTGAGCAATTCGAACATCCTCTAAGTGTGCAGTTGCTTGCTGTATGGCCTGGCTCTTAGGCAATTGACACACAACTCTTTATGCTTGAATACCTTCAAGCGATTGGTGGGTGTTAGCTGCAGAAATTTCTGACATGCGATAAGTTGATGGTTCTCATTACAAAATACGCATTTGGTTCCTACAGCATTTATTGATACCACTGCGTTAACCCGTCTGGAAAACTGGTTGGGCTTCCGATTAGTCTCAGTTTGCACTTTTCCTTTTCTTCCAAGGGCTTCCAATGACTGGAACCTTGTTTCCAGGAAGTTCAGAAAATGATGCATTGACTGCAAAGCTCTAGGTTGGTCAAGAGATTGTTCATATAAACTATGGGATATTCTGTCTAATTTGCCTATTAATATGTGGAGCAGCAACGGGTCCCAGTTATTTGTCTGGACCTTGAGTTTCTCAAGTCCTAGAATAGCTTCTTTCGTTGTGTCATGTAGTGACTTAAGCGTTGATGCGTTCTCTGAAAGCAGTTTTGGTTGTGACAACAGTTTGTATAACAATGCTGTCACTAACAACCTGGTATTGTCATATCTGGCTTTCAACATCTCCCATGCAGCCGTATAATTTGCGTTGGTTAGGCTAAGATGTCGAATTAGTTTTTCGGCTCCTCCTATCAGGTTGGATTTGAGGTACCACATTTTCTGGCATGCGCTCATTGGCTGGTTATGTACCATCTGAGCAAACAAATCATAGAATTGGCGCCACTTTAGATAGTCGCCATCGAATATTGGAATTACAATCCTTGGCAATTTCATCGCTACATTATTGTTTGGAGTATCGTTCATGTTGCTCATGAAACTTTGAGCCAATTTATCGGAAAGCTTGATTATTGTAGATTGCACCATCTTTTCAAAGTTGAAATATTCATATATATATTAACCAGCTGATGCTGGTTTGTCAGATTGCTCCCAAATTTCATTATTGCTTGCCCCAATTTGCGACCAATATTTTTCAATAGTATTTATATTATACTCGTAGTACTGTCTAGAATGCGATTGATGTTCATTGGCTTGAATTCCTTGCAGCAGGCGACACAAGGATTCCAACCTCTCCCTTTGTCTTCTGATCATCTTGCTTAGACCATGGTCTGCATTAGCGGATTCTTGACAGAAATTGTAGTTGATAACTGGTGCAATTCGCTCTGTCCTCTCCATTGGGTTAGCAGGAGGGTCATCTACATTGTTGTAACTATCATGCTCCTTGCGGCGTGCACCTGTACTAGTGGAAGTTAACAAGGGCTATGTGGGAAAATATTTTTGCATCGCAAGCTTTTTGTTTATCGTGGGGAATGATCGCGATGAGTGAAAAGGTGCTATGACGGCAAAATAATATTAAATTAAATTCGATCAACTTTTCTCGGAATACATCGGAATTTTTCCTAAATCTAAACATATATTTTTAGTTTTAGTTTGTAAGTAAAACTACTTATAGATTTGATACTGTTCTGATACAGAACATCCTCCCGCCTCTAGCGATGACGATGTTTGTGTGTAAATTATGAAATAAATTAATCTATGGAAACTTACGTGTTTTCTTTATTTCTAGTCTTACTTTAATTGTGCCCGTACTTAGTTTGTGAAAACGCAGTGTCTCGCCGTCCTCTGAAGGAATATGGTAAAATTTTTGTGCATCGATAACCTGCACCCAAGGGATGTTTTGTGTTCGAATCTGTTCCCATAGCTGGGGATCGACTATTAAATTGGCTGGAGGATTCCTTGAAGGCCTTTTATTGATGAACGGCGTTGATTTGTAGCTGCTGGCAGTGGCCTTTTTATTGATGCATGGGATGACGTTGGTGGTAGAGATGAATGGTGCCTTGGAGCAATCACAGCTGGTTTTTGTCTGACGTGTCGTGCGGCATTGCTGATGAAGCCGTATATGCTGACATCTTGTTTAACGCATCGTGCGTCGTTTTCTTTGGCGGCGCTGCTGGCCTTTTGAATGATGTGGTGGGCGGCATCGTTATGTGCTCCGTCGAAGCTGACTCAATTGCAAGCCCGTAGGGGCCTAGCTGGCCGAGTCAATTTCCTTTGGGTGATTGCGTCAACCAGGTCTTTTTTTGGATGAGACTGGGAAATCTGTCGTCCTGAGTTTCTTTTTAATGGGATTAGTTTCTGGACTTTTCCACTTCGTGCGCTGCTGCATGCTGTGTATATATTTCGCAGAGCAATTTTTCCAGAATTGGTCTGTCAAATACTGCGTGTATTGAGTAATGTAGGGTTCTGAGTTGTAGATGGCTCTGGAATTGCCTTAATGTTTCTTCCTGTTAAAAAGTGGCCTGGTGTCAAAATGTTGTAGTCTTTGGGACCGTTTGACAATGGGGTCAGCGAACGTGAGTTCACGCATGTTTCAATCTGGCACATGACAGTTAGAAGTTCTTCGTATGTTAGTATCGTGTCTTGTACTGTTCGTTTTAAATGTGTTTTAAGTGACTTGACCCCGGCTTCCCACAATCCACCACGGTGTGGCGCCGCTGGTGGATTGAAGTGCCATGTGATTCCTACTAGCGTAATATCATTCGCAATGTCGCGTTGATCTGTTTTAACGATTTGTAACTGGCATGACAGTTCTTTATTTGCCCCGGTGAAATTTGTGCGGCAGTCGAAATATAGATGTCGACATAATCCTCTTCGACTAGTAAATCGCTTGAGCGCTGCTAGAAATGCTGAGGTCGTTAGCTCTGTTACTATTTCAAAATGGATTGCCTTTGTGGCCATGCATATGAACATGCTAAAATACGCCTAAATAATCTTGGCATTTCGGATTTTTGATGTTTTTACATCAACTGGGCCAGCGTAATCTACTCCAGCATGTGCAAATACCATGGATGGTGTTGTAGATTTGTTGACTTCGGCTTTGTTCGGAAGCAAGCGATGCATGATGAATCTGACGTGGGATTTTATTTCGGACATTCATCTTTATTTGTATTTATTGGTTTTAATTAATGATTTTAATTTTTCAGGAAAATATGAATTTAATTATGTAGAACTGGAGTTGGACTCTTGCATGCGTAAGTTTGTTTTATGGTTAAAGTCTCAGATTTGAGACTTTACCATTCGTTTATATAATTATTAGTTCTTCCTTATGGCTTTCTTTTTAGCTTCTGCGGCACCATCTGACGATTATAATATATATAATTATTGCTGACATTATATTATCATCGTGGGAAAGTAGCATATTTATTGTGAGTTTTAGTATGTAAATAGTTTTAGTATAGATTTGATATTGTTCTGAGACAGAACAGTGGGTGAGAAGAAATTTTTCGAAACTGCGTTTCTTGACAAAATTTTTTTTTTTCGTAGTCTCAGAAATATTGTAGCAAGTGTTATACCATTTTAGAATCCTTTTTAAATGAATCAACTTTTAAGGTTACTTACCAAACTGGCGTAGTACTGTATTTTTTCATTACAGGCAGTTAAAATTGAGTGAAATATTAATTTTCTATTCTTGGTTCGGCAAAATATGACATTTTCTTCCAAGCTGGAACAGTTGGCTTAGCATTTAAAGCAACAGGTTACATAAGCATACTATACATACATTTTCGGGATTACATAAGCAAAATAAAATTGAAAAAACAGAAAGATTTGTATCAACAGGAGCTCAAGGTGTACATTTTCTCGAAAACAAAAGATATGTATATACCTGTACATATCTATTTTTTGTTCATTTAAAAAAAAGAAGGAAGCAAATATACTTACATATTAATCTCATCGTTGAAGCGCTTCAGCGACCTGTTGACAAGAAACAAGAGGAAAGAAAGAAAACTGTGTTCTTCCTATTGTTGTTTTTTTCTTCTCCAACTATCACACCTGATTTTTCTTTCCTTTTCTCTTTTCGTTTTTTTCCATTTTTAGTGCAATTTTTCCGCTGTCACATGGCGTGGTAAAGTTAAGTCAGAGCTAGCAAAAACTCCTTATCCATTAAGCCACCGACCGCTGCCGATTTTTTTCCCTTTCCATATTTTTTTTTATTATTTGCTTTCCTTTCCGCGTGACTAGACAGATCGCCCACAATGCGGGTCCCGACCATGTCACCTTTATAAGAGGAAAATACTTATAGAATCACTTCTTACGATCAGACAGAAATCTCTCCTCATCTTGTGCAAAACAACGGGAAACACGCTCAAACTAATACTTGATGACCCTACTAAATTGTTGACTTAGGGTGCACCCACAAAAGAAGGATCTTTCGGCAAAACCCTTTACTTCTATTTTCTTTTTGAAATATATATAGATAAACTAGTTATGATCACTAAATTTTAAAGGATTCATAATGTAAAACGGAATGTTTGAACAAGGTAAATACTGCTTGCGATTAGCACGTTAGCACGGCACTACGCTTTTACCCACAGTTACTTGCCTTCCATGATCAGGCAGCAAGCTGTCAGCGGCAACCGCACAAAGATTCAATCCCACCTCCCCCTCCCCACAAAGAAGCGATAAGAAGGAAAAGCTTTCAGGTGCATTGAACTTTATCGACCATTACCTTTTGTTGGTTGATCGGGAATGCCTCTTGAGATCAACTTTTTAATGGGTGGTTTCTGATGGATAGAAAAATTTATTTTTTTGTTGAGTTGTAATTTTAATTTCCGCCTACGACCAAATAATTAAGGCTATTCTTTGAAAAAAACCAAAATTGTTATTGCTGTTTAATCTGCATTTAAGAAAAAGGAAGGAAATTATATGTCGAACCAGTTCTGGATTTAAAATAGACCTGGTCAATTATGAGAGAATAAAACACCCTAGTACCCAAAAAAAAAAAAAAATTTAAATACTCTTTCCTAATACAGAGAGGCTTTCCCAAATGTACCAATATTTGAAAATCTTTGGGACGGGTAGTTCATATTTGTATTATTTCCATCTTCAGCTCAAGGTTGACTTAAAGACAATTCATGAAACAATGATAACTCTCCAATTTGTAGTATTTCTACGAACTATAAAGCAGATTAATGCTGCCCTGAGTCAATATTTTGTGATGATATAACGAATAAATGTTTTTTTTCTTTTGTTGTTGTGAAATTTGTTTATCCAAGTAGTATAGGAAGTCGTAGTCAAGGTTTTAAGCCCTTACCGTTATTTGGTGGGGTGTACGCCGTACATACATCAGATAGATTATCTGAAATGTAACGGGTTAGTGAATATAAAAAAAATGCTAAGTTGAATGGCTGAAAACCAACTGAGAACTTTATTGAAAATTTTCCTTTTCATATTTACAATTATCTTAAAATATTTCTCGCTAATCTTCCTCACTGTCACAAGTCGAGCTTGAAAATATTTAATTTGCTGACAGCGAGGAATTGCGCGTGTGAAATTAGCGAAGAATGTACATAAATGGCACAATGAAGTGCATAAACAACAATTGATTGAATATAACGTTATGAACTGGAAGTATGTGCTGACAATGAATTTGTTGGATATGCAGGTACAATGACCTTAAAACACCTTAGTGTTAAGATTCTTCAGTTGTTGTACCAGAGAAACCCAAAAAATTGCTATCTTGTATAAATATAAATTTTACCGGATACAGGACTAAAATCATATCAGCAAATTAAATTTTTATATGACAAATTCATAAAATGGTCTTCGCTAATTAGGTGTATAATAAAATATCGTCTTAATGCCTTAGACACACAGCGCTCCTAATGAGTAATTAACTAACGACTGATTAAATCATAATGCTTCATTAGGCAACTGGAGATACACAGCCATTTCTTTAATGAAGTCGTTCTGTCAAACTGACATACTTATGACAATGAACAATGCGAATGCGAAATGTATCGAATCGATACTATGAACTTAGCTTTTATTTATTTTATTTTTCAATTTAATGGTTTGGAAATGAAGAAACGTTACCCTAAAAAGTAGTTTGATAATGTACTTTTTTCTTCACATTTCTTTTCCTTAATGTTCAAATGGTCAGATGAATAGCGAAACTTGTGATTTATATTATATGTCAAAATATATTTAGTTCTAGCATATTTTTCCTCATTAGGATTCTAATGAAAGAAAAAAAATCCTTCATTAGTGTACTTCATTATGATCTGATTTTCGAGCCATAATTATGAATACTATGTGACACGGCATTTTAATGAATAATTAGTATATTACTAATGATTCATTAGATCGTGGTGTGTGTCTAAGGTATAATACTGTATAATTCTAATTTAATATCCTATAAAATTTTTAGTAAAATGAAAGAAATCTCTTATTTAAATAATCAGGCACTTTACTGCATCCGTTCCAAACGGACACAAAACAAAAAGAAATGTTAGGGAATCGGAACTTTACCGATCCGAATAGAATCAATAAAAGGATAAGTCTGCGATTTCACATGTACACTGCGCAAGGTCCGATAATTAAATGATGAAATTAGCCTTATCGCTCCTATAACATATCTAAATGGGTACAATTTATACCGATGATGGTGTATTTAAAATATCTGGTAAGAGAACCAAATAACAGTAATTCAATAAAACTATCCCAATGTTTTTCCCAAGAGATCCCTCATTCAATTGACAAAAGCCTAGATTTATCCGACATGAAGAATGTCTCTTTCAAATTTACACCGTTATCATTAAATATTTGAACTCACTACGATTTAATTATGAATCACACTTCCCGAATAGCCAGATATCACATACAAGCGACAAAACAACGACAAGTTTTTGTCATTTGTCGACAAAGTTATGTGACAAATATGATCCAAAACTGGTCAGGGTTGACGACAATTGTCACATAAACAATATTTAATAATGTTAATAAATGCTATCACATTTGATTCACTTATATTTGTAACATTTACATAAATGTCGGTATTTTATCAAACTTGTATAAGTACTTAAAACTAAAGTTGTAAAAATACACCAATTTTCGAAAATTCTTTATTTATTTCTGAGCATACAATTTATCTCGTCCAGAGTCCTCAACAATATCTTTATTACTGATACTGTTACGATATTTGAAAACGGAAAATAAAACAATTAAAACTGGAATTATAGGAGCAATTAATAATATGAATTTACATAATATTTTTGCCAGTGAAAATCATTTTCTTTTGAATTTTGATTGCAAATAGCTGATTAATAACAACCCGGGCGGCACTTCCAATACATTTCCCTTCGATTGTTTGTGTGGAAAATTTATACAATCTAGTCACACTTTGTTCACAGTTTCTTGTGACATTTTTATCTATAAAAATTGATGTGCAGTACAATATAAATGTCAAAATATTGTGTGACATTTTGTTTTTACAATAAGTTTCTCTTTTTTGTGAAAATTTTTCGATATTGTTTTGTGATGACATAATAGGGCTAGACAGGCTCACATATTTTATTGCATGGTGTGTTCGAGGACGGGGAAGCTGTAGTACACAGTTAACTAAATGACTACGAAAAAAACTTTAGTTTTATTATTTCCGGAAAACGAGAACTGATTGAAATTTGTGTTTCTCGTAATTTTGATATAGCGAATTCATCATTTGTTTCATTGCATAGAGTAATAATACAGTTAATAAGAAAAAAAATATTTATAATCGTTTTAATCTCGATTTATTTTCTTTATTTTGAGTTTATATTAGTCTTTTATGTCTCGAAACTTATCCAAATTCTGAAGGAAAGGCATGCACGAAGTTGATCTCAAGTCTAATTTTCCGAATTTGCACATTTTAATTTATGTTGAATCTATGCTGAATCTAAGTATCTAGTATCCTCCCTAGCGTACTGTAGAGAAATCCTTCAACAATAGCGGGGTTTATGTACGTGAATCTGACCCACCAGCACTACTTTTTCGATAAGTGCACTTCAGCCTACTACGCATATGGATAAGATTTGAAAAATTAATTCTCAGAATTGGGGCTGGCTTTCCATGCTATTAAAGAATTTGCTTGAATCACTTTAAAAAAAAATAAATAAAATTTCGAAGCAATATTCTTATTTTATTACAACTTGGCCACAGAGAGTTTACAGGGTAACTGATAAAACTCACTTCACACTCGAATCAATACTTCGGAAGTGATTTTCAAGACCGAAGATTACAGACTAACATTTGATCTCGTTTACAGCATGTATTAAAAGACTTATTCATTGGCTAAGGGTGTGGTTGTGGTCATAGAGACTACTTAAAAGCTAAACAAAGGCATACACACTATTAAAGATACAGGTGTTTATATAAGAGAAAATGACATTTGTTTTTAGGAAAAAAACGTGTCTTGAACTGTAACACTTTTTTTACATTGTAGTGACATCATAACCAACTTGCACAGGAGGTCCTTTGCCCAAAGGAGTTTCTTCTTCCAGGTCTGTTTAACCCGAAATCTATTCACAGTATGTCACCTAACAGCAAGCGTAGATCCTTTGTGAAATTTCTTAAGAAGGAGCGTTACCAAACATCCTTTCACGCAACTCAAAATTACCTCTGGCTCCGAGCTCCATTATTGCTAAGTATATATTAACTAGGACCTCGATGTTGATGAACTAGATTTCTTGCACTTTGCTCTTTTTTCAAATGCAACAATTTGGTAACAGGAATTGGCACCAGGAATCACAAGACGTGAAATTGACGTTTAATTTATCAAGTCATGGAAATGTTTCCTCTTTCCTATTGTGAAATATTCCCCAATCTTATCATTCTGCACTTACCTGAATGAGACGTACATATTAGGTAATCTTAACTAAAATATAATTAGTCGTTCCTCTAATTTACGTCGAATAGACATAAATTTGACTTGAAAAAGAGGACAAATGTTGCTTGGGTGGTGTCCGCCAGGGGTAAGTCCGCAGGACTTTGCTATTTTCAGTGGTCACAAGTGATATTTATTTAGATGTTTAAATTGCAAAATCTCTAATATCCTGATAATTGGTATACATTTGAGGACCGCGTAGATTGATGTAAGATGCTATATGTAGACTGAATGCAGACCTTGGATCGATTGTGGGGGTGGGAACAGCAAAATAAGCTTCTTCTAAATCTGATTAAGTCTCAGGCAATTTTTTTGTTCGGAATAATTGGACACTACAGACTTTCCAGAGGTGATTGAAGATGGAACCCCAGTCAGTAAAGAATCTTGGCATAATTGTTAACAGTACACTTACGTGGTCTAACTATGTCAAGAGTATTGTATGTAAAAGCTGTGAGTAAGACAACTAATTACTCCTTGATAACATACGAATGCGAATTGTTTTGCCACTTATGTTCTTTGTTGCGGAGAAAATTCTCTACGTGTTCGGTCTGAGACGATGTAACCACATTTATCCTTATGTAAAATCCTTCTTTGGATGCACTTTAAAAGTGTATCTTGATTCCAGGATAATCTAGTTTTTGCATAATTTGATTGTAAAAAAGGTGCCTGTTTGAAAATTAGGGTTTATTCTATCAAGTAGAACTGTGGCGCTGAATGTAGTTCGTGTAAGTGGGCGTGATTGCAGAGGTAAGATACTATTTTTCTTATAGATAAGAGTTTGTTAAAAGCCTTATTGTTATTTTTTATTATTTTTATGTAAATATGGTTTCTGCGCTTTTACTCTTTTTTCTTTCTTTTTTTCTTTCATTGTTTGTTTGATGGATTTTTTTTTCACTTCTGTATTTTTATAGTAATTTTTTTTTATATCTTAATTATAATTTTTCAAATCTCTTATAAGATTTTCATTTTCTCCTAACAAAGTTCTTATGTCGGTTTTTGAAGCTCTATAAAGTCTGCAGGAATAATTATGGCTAAACGATCCAGAAAATCCGAGGAGAGTATTAAGTACCAGTAATGTACAGTAAACACTCCATCTTCGGTATATATAGCTATCCCATTTTCCAATTGTTTCAAGATTTCGATAAACTCTGACATAGTTCTAGAAGCTTAAATTTTTTTTTAAAAAAGCTGTTTTAATAAGCATTGCAACAAACATGTTTTGTAATGATGTACAATTTTCTGCCAAACTAGTAAAATCATAATAAAATGCAGCTATTGATTGATTTCCGCAATAGTAAAAAGCTTACTAACGAATAATAAAGACGAGTCCTTCAAATTTTTCAAAAAAATATCAATTTTTTCGTCTTCTATACGTATTACTTGTCAAATTTTCTGTACAATTTTTTTTCAATTTTTTCTGTAACTTTTTCCCTGTTACTTTCAAAATTGGATATTCTACTGTCATACTGAAGTAAAATAGTAGATTTTGTTAGGGGATTATCTGAAATTAAAGGTGAGCTAATTTGCTGTGACGACAAAATAAAATCTTTGTCATCAGGATGTGTTCTTAAAATATGGCGCTTGTAAGAAGAATAGTAAAATAATGTTGAGGAACAATTAATTTACGAACAAATTAAATGTGTGTTTGCTTTTGTCAAATCATGAATTCATTTTACGTGACTTATTAAGTTTCCCACAGACGAAAAATTACAACTATAAATAAAGAAGTTAAATATTTTTAAATTTATTGCTTTAAAGCGTTTATAAATGGGATAAAATCAGCGAATATGAAATCCTGTGTCCCGGTATTATAAAAAAAGTTCTGCACAATGTACCAAAATTGTTGGTTTTAGAAAGGATACTCAAAATTTAATACAAAAAATAACTTCAAATAAGAGTCAAATGCTTGAAAGAAGTTATCATATAAATATATTATATCATTCGCAACTAAAGCGAATTGCAGGCTTCTTCAAGAACCCCTGCTACTATTAAAAACGGTTGAAAAGTATTTTTTTTCTCAATACAAAACTGTTGACGTTTATTAATAATTGTTTTAATATCAGCTACTGTTTTCGTCTTCCCAGCAAAAGATTTCCATGCGCCACCAATGCTGACTTTCCAAACTTTATTTCCAACTTTTTTCCGAGATTTAGGTTTCCCAATAGCTTGCAAAACTTGAAAAAGTTCACAATTACGTAATTTTGAAAAAATTAAAAAGTGCTTGATTACTTAAATTGTCTATTATTAAACTCTGTCTAATAATAAAGTTTTTCAAATATATTTGTATGTTGAATACAGCTCTACACTTTTTATATTTTGATTCTATCACTTCTTCGAAAAATTTTGCATGAAAATAATAAACCCAGAAAAATCAAGTTTTGTTAGGGTGTAACGTTTTTGGTTTTTGTGGGTATTTCATTACATTTTTATACTTTTTCGTTTTTTGAAATAAAATAATTCGTTGGAAAGTGTTATTTTTAATTCTACTCCATTTTTTTCAAATCTACTCCGATTTATGAGGCAGCCTACTCCGCTAATTCTAGCCTGGGGTCCCTTCACTGGATATAGATCATTCAATTTTTCGTGTTTTACAGGGAGTAGGGGGGCGGCAATCTTCCATAGGCCTAGGGCGGCCAAGTGATCAAATCCGCCCCTGCATACATTTGTTATAATATAGATAGTAGTGGCATTTAATCACATACCTACGTTAACGGAAAGTCTTTCCAGTAAATATATGGCTGGTGGAAATTTTACAAAATTTTTGCAAACGGAAATAAATTTGTCTTACATTAAAGTCCAATTAGTGAAGAAAATATTCGATTATCGATTATTGGCTATCAAATATCTTTCCCGATTCAAGCAATTCTTCCTTTTCATCAGTTTTACCTATATATTTAGTTAAAATAATTAAATAATTATAAAACTAAATACGTCAATAAATTTGAAAATATTACTTGGTGAAGTAGACAAAGATTTATTATTCTTCCTTATTCTAGCTGTGAAATATCGCGATTTTTTAAACGATGCTGACAAGGACCTGTATTTGTTGTAAAGTTTCCTTCTAGGTTTTGGCTTGCTAGTGAAGTAATATTCCTTAAGAATAAGAAAAGATATTTATATTTTGTAGCATGTTGGATTTTTGAAAGTATATGCCTTTAATTCATTTGAAAATTTCTTGACAATTTGATTAGAAATAGATTTGTTCACGTACTTTTCTAGGTGTTTTCGTTCTTGGGCTTTTTTGTGTGAAAATGTGCAGGATGGGAAGCTATCAAATTTGGAAAATACATGAACATCTTTTGTGTGCTCTTGGGCCGCCTTTTCAATTTTTCCTTTGACAATTTAAACTTCTGACAATTCTCGATTTCAAATATTAATGTGTTTGACAGTTTTTACGTAGTTACCCCGAGTTTTTCTTGGGTGGACTTGGACTAAAACTTTACTGAAGGGGAAGTGTGACGTCTAAATATTTTCCCCAGTTTTCTAAGTACGTGAACAGAGTTTGGGTACTTTCGGGTGAAAATGCTATAACGCATTCACACAAATTCGAGTACGTGACCAGACCTAATATGATCGAGAACTGTCAATGCCATTGGAACATTTTTATCAACATATTATCTTATAATATTTGTAACAAGAATGTATCTTCCTGCAGGCTCAAAATGTTGATTCTTATCATATATATTTTTTTAAATTTTTCTCCTCTATCCCTTTGCAAAAAGGTTTCAATATTTTAAAAGTAAAACGGAGCAATGTAAAAAAATTTATTTCATATTATGCAAATATTACAAATGCAGATCTCATAGAGCCATAGATGAAGACGCAGAAAATAATGTTGCAGACGCGTTAGAAACATGAGAATTACTGACTTCTTTTATTGAAGAATCTGCGTTTTCTTGAACATGGTGACCGGCATTGTAAGGTAGAAATTGGAGGAATATTCTAAACGAATTGAATACAACTTTCTGATAGACATATTTAGTTCATTAACTTGATCTTACATTAGAAATGTGATATTCATTAACAAGAGCACGAAATGTCATGCGTGCTTCAATGTTCTTCCCAAATATATCATCATCTTCTGCGTACTTATGGAGAGTTCAAGGAAATGTTACTTCCTATAATTTGGAAATATATATCACATATATGTGTATTTGAATAATACGTTTTAGAAAAAGGGAGTAATTTTCCATTTTATACTTCATTAATAACGACAGAAATGCATTATCCGCGTTTGTTAATATTGTACTGGTACTTCCGTCTAATATTATACTTGAGCTTAACAAATCCGAGACTAATATAAAGACAAATATATAACGAATTATTGTTTTTTCACTTAGGCCCATTTTCATCAAGCAGTCATATGTAACTTGTGACTGTGGCAAAATTAGTCATATGTATTTACATATATATTAATATATTCTATTTTATTACCGTCCAATTCGGATTCGAAATGACGGTTTAAGCTCTCAGCATTTGCATCTATATTTATTTATCCTGCAGTGTTAATTTTGAAACCCCAGTATCTACATAAAAGTATATTCGAAATATATGTGTGTATTTATGTGTATACAGTGTGTCTCAAGCATGTCCATCTCATATCGGGTGGTAGGACAGGTTTGTTTTCTTAATATTTTATGTGTCCCTATATGTCCTGAACAATAAGAATACCTTCAGCCTATTATAATGATTTAGAATTTAATATAAATTGTAGGACGCGCTCTCAATAGATCTTTCAGGTCGCAGTAAATGCGAGGCTAACGGTTGCGCACCCCTTCACAAATCTAATCGAATGATCGTGCTCTTAATATATATATAAACAATTTTTACGAAAATGCTGTGTACTCAATTTTAGATCTCTACATTAACGCATTCTAGAGCAGTGTCCAAATATATAATGAAAAACGATATTTCCGTACTTAGATCCAAAATTTTCTGGACGGACGGACGGACATTCAAAAATCAAAATACTTTTTATATCCTACATGAAAATAGTTTTCCATTACATTACGGCATATTAGACACCCACATATAATATTAAAAGGCACTTAAATTTTAGCAAAACCGAAATTTGATATTGACTTTTCCAATGCCAAATTCAACTGATTATTAAGACATTCAAACTGTGGTTATTACGACTGTTTGTATCAATATATTATAAGTATATTATAATCACTCACTATTATAAATATCAAAAAGACTTAGTTTCATTATTTCAGCTGTTTTAACTAACTATATCTAAATCACTTTCACTCAAATGACAAAACCTAGAATTTTTTTGTTTTATGCACCACATGTCCACACTATTATTAAAATGCATGAAAAAAAAACAGGCGTATTCGAGCTTCTTGCAATAATAAGAACAAACTAAACTTTTCGTTGGGCAAATGGTATAAACTATCTGATAACAATAATTTTTCACTGGCAAATCTACCACTTCTCATTCATGGTAATGCGAATCGTACCAATGAAAAAAATACTATTTCCATTAAATTTTACAATGCCAATAAAATTTTTGCTATTTTCAGTAACTTCATTTAATTTAATGTTTTTAATAACTGCAGTAGTAAAGTAATTAATTATTCCTACATATTTTACTCATAATAATAATTATATATATAATTTGGTTACTTTTTTCCTGTTTATTGCACTTAACAAAAACTTATCACTAGCACTTTGTAGGATGATCGGCTTACTCAAAATCACATCACTGAATAGTTAGTTAACGGTACAAGGCACACAATTGAAAATGAAGAACAGTAATTTTATGAATATTATTCATAAAACTTTAAGGAATTTATTCATTAATTATACCAAATTAAAGTAAAAATTTTGTTTTGTGATTAACTTATTCATAGATTGTGAGTATAATATTTTTCATAGTGATTAGTGACTTAAAGTTTTTATGAATATTATTCATAAAATTGAATATTTTGTTTATAAAATTTTAAAAATTTTAAGAACCTGAGTTTCTCATGGATTATGAAAATTACGGCTCCCCCAATATTCTCGTATCAATTTGCTCGTATCAATTTTCTCGTATCAATTTTCTCGTATCAATTTTCTCGTGGTACATTTGCTCGTAAGTCAATTTACTCGTATCAATTTTCTCGTAAAGCCATTTTTTCGTATCAATTTTCTCGTAAAGCCAATTTCTCGTATCAATTTTCTCGTAAGTCAATTTGCTCGTATCAATTTTCTCGTATGCGTACGCGTTCGCGCGCGCGAACTATTTAATTCAAAACATAGTTTTACACGAGCAAATTGGAATACGAGAAAACTCGCGCGCGCGAACCAATAAGTTCAAAAGATAAGTTTACACGAGTTTTGGATTATTCGATGAGTATTTAATTTAAAACAAAAACAAATCATTTTATTTACATATAAGAATTCCTTAATAAAGGAAATACTTCTTATACTTTAATTCAATTTACTGTTAACATAATACAAGTATTTGTTGTTTGCAATTAAATACTCGTAGTAAAAGGTTAACAAGGTTTCATACGGGATAATTGTATACAAGCAAATTGCCTTAAGAGCAAATTGATACGAGCAAATTGACTTACGAGAAAATGGCTTTACGAGAAAATTGTTACGAGAAAATGACTATACGAGGAAATTGTTACGAGAAAATGGCTACACGACGAAATTGATACGAGCAAATGTCGTACGAGAAAATTACTGATATTTTGTGAATAGTAAAGTACCATTTATACAGAAAAGTACACATCTTGTCAATAAATATAATGAGTTTGCATAGAATTTGAAACACCATGTTTTTCATAAGCAAGTTAATCGAAGATAAGCTTAATTGCTGAGTAGTGAGCATAAACTATGAATTAAATTCATAAAAAAAATGTTTAAAATTAAAAGCTTATGAATATATTATTCATAATTTGTGAGTAAGGATTTCTCTCCATGTAGGTGAACTTAAAACTTAGTTATCTACATACATACAAAAGGAAACTTTCCTGTTTATAAAAAGTACATAAAGTATACATACATTTAATTGTACAAAATAAAATTCAATCCAATTAATCGAACAGTTACCATGCCGTAGGTTCAACTCGGGTTCAACTCCATGTACACACAGCTTGAGTTGAAATTGGGTTGACTTGATTCAACTCGACTCCGCTTAGCTAGAGTAGTCGATTTGGCAGCTAACAGTTGGAATTTATTTTGTTTGCTTTTTACTCGAAAGTTTTGTTTGGTTTATATTTATTAAGAGTATATTTTCTTCAATTAAAAAAAAATTATAACTTTTATAACTCCATTACCAACGATACCACAAATAAGATGTTATCTTGAACTGTCACTTCAAATATTTCTCAACTGAATCTCTCAACCCATGCGTGCTCAAAACGACGAGTCGAAAACTCAACGCAATCTCGACTCAATTTTTCAACTCTGCATGGAAACATGGTAAGTGACGAAAGTAACTCGTTAGTAGGGCGAATTTCTCGCTAACTTGGACTGTGCTGCTGGGGTGTACCTTTTGGAAATCCAGTCCGTTGCTCAGCAGAAGACTTCAGGTAGTTCTGCCCCCTTTTGGGTACATTGAATTCTTTCTTTTTGTTCGTTTTTTGTTTGTAGTGTTGGGTAGTGACCTCTTTTTTGTTGATATTGTTGGTTACAATCACTCATTTTTTTTATGCTGTGTACATTGACCACATAATAACAATAATATTTCTATTCTTCGAATATAAACTACATCAGTGTTATCTCACTGAGGAATTCATGAACAATATGAATGGCGGATTATTTTCTTTCACTTACTTTCAACCCCATTCATAGCTTTGCCAATGACAGTACCCTTGATTTTGCTTACTTCTTTGATACTCTTCCAGGCTCCAGAGAGAAAGCGGCATGTGTCAAACGAGATTGCATGACTAGATCATTGACTTATGATCTCGAGATTATCCTCGCTTGGAACAAAGCGAATTGCATCGAATTCGGCTTTAAAATCTGCGAAAGTTCAAGTGTGACAGCACCTCAGCCACTTTGCTCTGGGCTTGGCTTAATAATATTTTAAAAAAACGACCATTCGCCATGAAAACACTTTGGATCCGTATTTTTTTTACTATCAGAACCTTCTTAGCACAAGCTCGCTGCATGCACACGTTTAATAAATAAAGGGTCAACAATACATGGGTTTCATCGGTGTTATTATTAGTATGTTAAACTAAACATAAAGCAAACATTACAAATTACATGCAATGCACAAAAACATTAAACGAACATGTAAAAAAGCTAGAATTAAGACCAATTCTTATGATACCCATGATGAATGCTCGCTTCTAATTTCGTATGGTCACCCATCTGCATAAGTTTGATTTTTGAAGTGGCTCTTGAATATATCACTAGAATGGTTCGTCGAACAGCAAACATGATTATAAGCAATTTTAGGATTTTATTCTGAAGACCTTTTAGGTACATTAAACAGTATAGGAGTGATCGTTTTCAAAAGATACGTAAAAATCCTAAATGTTTATATGGCAACACCAAGAAGGGGTTTCCCGAGTTAGTCCATTTTTGAAATTATATTTACTATTTTTATGAAAACAATGTTCAAAATTTCAACGCTCCTACGTCGACACGATCTCAGGCAGTGTCCAAATATGTAGTGTAAAGTGAAATTTTTGTATGGCAATTCGACGAAGGAGTTACTTCAAGTGTACCATTTTCGAACTTACTTTTACTTTTTTTGTAAAGCCGTTCTCGAGTTATCGTGAGGACGGACAGACAAACAGACGGAATGACAGACGGACATGCAAAAATCATAAAAACTTTTAATTGGGTGTCCAATCCATGTTGCTCTACCATCATTATTTCTTTCTATGTGTTACAAACGGAATGACAGATTTAGCATACCCTTTAGATTTCATCTAGCGTATGGAAAGATTAAATATTATGTAGACGTTTTATTAAACATGCTTAGAAACGTCAGCAACAAAATTATCAATCATCTTATTAACAGTAATTCACTTTCGATTAGAAGGTTTATACATGCTTGACCTTGGGAATCTAACATGCAACACAGATAGCCTTCTCAAGTTGTGCCGGCTATCACGGAAGGGGATTTTGTTCAGTAATAACGGAGAATCAATACTTCCGTTTAAGAGTTGATCCACAAACGTTACGTCGGCAAACATTCGACGTTTCTAAAGCGAGTGCATATTTAACACATCCTGCGATCTTCAGGGCAGGTGCCTGAGACCAAATCGTAAAATGTTTCTCTGAACAGACTCGATGCAGTCGATGTGTGCACCGTGAAATGGAGACCAGACCTGACGAGTGTATTCAAGAAGTGGTCTCACAAAGCAGGTGTATAAACGCAATGTTATGGTAGGATTCGAAAACTCTCGGGACAAACGTTTTATAATACCCAGGATAGAGCTACTCTTTGATACCATGAAGTTTATGTGGGAGATAAAGATCAATCTTTGGTCACATTTGACACCCAAGTCACAGACAAAACTAACACGACTGATCGAGGAATCCAAGAACCCATATTCATAGGCTATTGTTTGCTGATTCCTGTGGAAAGTTATAACTTCATATTTGTCTCTATTGATTATCAAATTAGTGCTTTTGCATCATTCATAAAATTTGTGGAGGTTCACAATCGTTGAAAGAATAAATCTGACCGAAAAGTTTAATATTGTCCGCATCAATTAAAACTTTGCAGAGTCGCACAATAGAGACAATGTCGTCAATAGATTGATTAAAGTGCAATGGGCTCAAGTGGCTTCCTTGAGGTACGCCAGACAAAGCCATCAAGACTCTGGAGATGGAATGACGGAATAAGATGTGGTATGTTTCGTTATCTAAATAAGACTCTGTCCATTTCAAAAATGTTGGGGGAAACCCATACTTTTCCATTTGAAAGAAGAGTATCACGGAGTTAGACAACTTGTTGAAGGCCATACTAAAATCTGTATAAATTCAATTTTTCTGATAGCCTTTTGCCAACCCGCCAAGGGTACCCGAGACAAATTCCAACAAATTGGTGGTTGTAGACCTGCCCGAAAACAACCCATGTTGGTTTGAAGAGACCGAATTCTTACACGAAGTTGATAGTTGACAATAAATGATAGATTCGAATAACTTAGGCATGCTTCATAATTTTGCAATAGACCTATAGTTAGAAATTTCATTTTACTACCTTTTTTGTCGATAGGTATAATAAAAGAATTCTTCCACAGCTCTGAAAAACAACCACTATCGAGCGATTTTTGAAAATAATTGTCAGCGGGGCTGCCAAGGAGATGCACCATGACTTAAAAAGACTGGAAGAATTCCATCAGGACCAGTTGTGAAACCATTCAGAAGCCCATTAGTAGGATCGAGTATATTCTCTTCTAAAATTGAAGGGATAGTGAATGAAATGTTATGAGAGACGTTCATATAACTGAAGCTGCTATTTGGAGGTTAAAAAATTTGACCAGGCAAAGGCATTGACAAAAAAGCAAACATGTCGCAAATTTTAGACGAATCATCACTAGCAGAATCCTTGTACCTCATGGTATTGGGGTAGTTGACATCTATCATGGTCTTTTGTATGGACATATATGTAGGATAATTGCAATTTTGAAATAAAAAGAACTGATTAGTACGTTTTAATTCAATTTATTACTCTTTTCAAAGTTACTTTAACAATTCCATTTTGGGATAATTCGTGGCGAAGCTGATGGCGGCCAAAGTTACACTCCTCTTTTTCCGATGTTTCAACATGTTCCCTGATTCGTTCCTTGGTGCTGCCAATTCCGATCTATTTCATCGCAGTACGTGCTACCATCTGTTGGATCCCGCAATTCGGCCCTCCTGACACTTTGGTCGTCCTCGACACTATCACTTCTGAAAACTCTAGTTGCAGAGAGTAGACATCATCTTAATTGTTTATTGGATCTTACTACTATTTATGTGTGCTAGCTAAATATTTTAACTATTAGTTGCTTTTTTCTTGATGGGAAAGGGAAGGAACTTCCATCACATCTGCGTCGCTATCGTAGCTCTCGTCGGAACTACTGTCATCGGATTCAAAGTCAATGTAGGGGCGCATATAATCAACGGCGATTGACGTAGTATTCGGACCTTCATGTTCGCCGACTTTCTCAACGTCGTATCTATCATTGGTTTTAATTTTTGTTACTCGATATGGGCCTAAGAACTTCGGTCGAATCTTGAGACCTGTTCCAAACTAGGTTCGCTTGATGGCCACTAAGTCTCCAATCGTGTACTGTGTTGCAGGTTTTCGTCGCTTATTATATCCTTTCCTATTTTCCTCTTGAACTTTAGCAAATTGTTCAGCTGCGTGTTGACGATTTTCATCGCGTTCTCTTGTGAACTCCGATATTAGTTCCTGGTCCACTAGGTCAGCTAAGATCACATCCTCGCGGTTCTTCATTCTAGTTCCCGTTAAGAATTCGAATGGGGTCATCGCTATACTTCTTTGATATGTATTATTTAACATTCGTTGAGATGTGCTTACGTGTGTGTACCATTTATCCTCCGCCTCGATTGACATTTTAGTTAGCATTTGGATGGTAATGCGGTGGACTCGTTCCACCTGACCGTTGCTTCTTGGTACGCCAGTCGTTATCTTGATATGCTTGATATTTTCCTTCTTACAGTACTCTTCAAAAGCTGTGGAGGTAAATGCTGTTCCTCGGTCACTTATAATTTTTCCTGGATTACCGAAGGTAGCTTTCTGAAGTTCCAATTTGTCTAATACCTCAGCGGTAGTTGTAGATTTCGTCGGATATATCCAAACAAATTTGGTAAAGGCATCGATAATAGTTAGCAAGTATCGGTATCCCTTGCTTGTCATTGTTATCGGTCCCAAATGATCAATATGGAATGTTCCCAATGGGATATAGTCTTTAGGGATCGAGTGTAAAAATCCTTCTTTCCGTCCCTCTTTACTAGTCAATATACAAGGTATACAACTGCTAATGCATTCTTCTATGCGTCTTTTCAGATTCGGTATAAAATAGTCTTTGCTTAATGGGGCTTCCATCTTCTTTAACCCAAAATGGCCTTGCCAAATGCTTCATATCACCCTGCACTTTAAAGTAGTTCTCGAATTCCTCTTTTTCCAATATTTTAAGTATTGCTCTAATGTTGTCGTCTTTTCCTTGTTCTCTTTGAATCTTTTGAATTAGGCTCTCTTGTTGGATATTTAATATTGACGGATTACGACTTAGCGCATCAACGTGTCTCATACGCTGACCAGATCTGTGTTCGATTGTATAATCAAATTCTTCAAGAAGCATGGCCCGCCTCGCTACTTTAGGTATCATTTCTTTCTTCTGAAGTGTGCAGGCAAATGCAGAGCAGTCTGTAACTAATTTAAACTTGATGCCTAGAAGGTAGACCCGGAATTTCTTAAGAGCTGTTATGACCACTAGCACCTCAAGCATGGAGCTGCTATATTTTTCTTCGGCAGGGGTTGTTTTTCTACTAAGATAGTACACTGGATGAATACACGCATCTTCGCTATTTTTCTGAAGCAAGATTCCACCGTATCCTCTAGAACTAGCATCAGTGTGCAATTCGGTAATTGCTCTTGGATTATACAGTGCAAGTACTGGTTTTGTACACAGAGCATCTTTTAGCTGAAAAAATGCTTGCCTTTGCTCCTGGCCGAATTCGAATTTGTTGTCTGTTCGTAATAAATCACTCAGTGGCCTAGCTATAATGGCATAATCTCTAAGAAATTTGCGAAAGTAGCCGGTTAATCCGAGGAATGACTGAATTCCTCTTATATGTTTTGGTTCTGGAAAACTTGTGACAGCTTTTATTTTTTCTGCTGAAGGCGCAACTGTTCCATTACTGATTTTGTACCCAAGATATTCGATTTCCTCTTGCAGAAATCTACATTTCTTCCATTTTATTTCCAAGCCTTGCTTTGAGGCTACACTAAGAACTTCACATAATCTTGCTAAGGCTTCATCGTAATCTTGCGCTAAGACAATTATGTCATCGACATACACCAAAACTTTATTTTCCCTTATTAAGTTTAAAAAGATTCCATTCACATATCTCTGAAAGTTTGTAGATGAGGTACATAATCCAAAAAGAAGCCCTAGTGAACTCAAATTGACCAAAATGTGTTACGAATGAAGTGTGTGGAGAATACTTTTACCGACGATAATCTATCAACTTGATCTTCTATTAAAGGTAATGGCTGATGGTCTTTAATGATAACTCTATTTAGTTTACGATAGTCAATGCATATTCGTTTGGTGCCATACTTCTTATTGACCACGACTACCGGGCTAGCAAATTCCGAGCAACTAGGAATGACGATGCCTTCTTTAATCCATTCCTCTACTTGATTTTCAACGGTCTCTTTCTCGCCTGGCGATAACCTTCTGGGTGATTGGTATATTGGTGTCTCCTCCTTTAATAAAATTTTCATGACATAATTTGTCGGTATATCACTTGTAGGATGATAATCTATGATCATTTCCCCTATTTTTCTTTTATGCTCCTCATTCGGAATATAATCAAGGTTAAATTCTTCGTCTTGCGTAATGTGCATGCACCTTAATTCCGCTTCTAACTTCACTGGCTGTACCTCAATATTTCCCTGTTTTACAGTGAGCTCGACTGATTTCAAAAAAGTTTTTCCCAATATGAACTGCCAGGGCAAAATGTTGTTGGCCACATGAAATTCTTTGCTGTAATTATTATCATCTATCTCTAGACTTGCTTTAAAAAACCCAAAGGTTGTGAGCGCCTCAGATCCTATGCCTCGAAAAGTGGTTGATGTTCTAAGCGGTGGCCGACGTAGCAAATTGTAACTATCTTTGCGCGCGAAACTCAAATCACTCCCAGTATCAATAAATACTCTCACCTGAGTACCATCGATTAGTACGTCTTTTGTCATGTTACCATGGCTATCGGCTGCCTGATTCATCAGTGCAACTTTACTTTCACCTTGAGTTTTCTTCTTGCTGCATTCCGTACTAATATGACCAAATTCACCACCTGCGAAAAATTTTGGTCCACTTCTCTTTCGCGGGCAAGTGCTCGATACATGACCTCTATAACCACATGAAAAGCATGAAGCCCTAGATCCTTTATTATCTTTACCAGTTTTAAATTTAATACCAAATTCCTTTTTCTTTACTCTTGTTTTATCACGAATCACCTCTTCATATACTTTCAATTTCTCTCTAAATTCTGACAAACTCTTTGCCCCGTATAAAAGAATCTTACTGCCTTCATCATCATATATACCATCTATCGTGTATTTGATAATTGATTCGACGTCTAAATTAGCCCGACTACCGAGCTCTCTAATAGCCAAAAAGTATTCGTAGAGGGTTTCATTTGAAAGTTTTTTGCGTTGTCTTAATTTTTGATGCAGTGTTGCACTACATTCAGCCACACTAAATTCTTCTAAAAGAAATTGTTTAAAGTCAGCCCAGGTAGTTACATTGTATGCAGAGCGTACTGCCAATTTTGCTGCACCTTTTAACAGACGTTTACCGTAAACAAGTTTTTGTTGTGCGTTCCAATGTAAAACCTCTGCAGCATTTTCGAAATCAGACAAGAATTTACTAACAATATAATTATCCTGCCCACTGAACGTATTAAAAGAGTCCTCCACATCACGAAATAAAAAGCTAGGACTTTCCCTTATTGCTAAATTTTCCGATACCCTAGAGCTTGTGCCCAGTTCTGGATTATTTAAATTACTCGGTATAGCCGTGACTGGAACTGAAGCATTTTGTTCCTCTAATTTTCTTTCATACTCCCTGATTGTACTATCGCGATTTTCCAACTTGCCTCTTAAGTCTCGCATCATATCTCGATAAATCGACAACTCTTCTTCATCTTGACTCTGTCCGTTCCATTTGTTCCGCCCTTTTCCCATCTTGAAAATTTAACTAGCACTCTCTAAAGGCCCACTTTATTTGTTTTCCCAAATCTCTAAAAATGTGCAAAATTGTTAGTCTATAAATGCAACGAGTAACACGTTATGCTTCTTACACTAATCCTTCTATGTTTTGAGCAGGTGTTTACTAATTGTATAATTGAATTTTTTGACTAGCACTGGGATTTTCAATTAATTCCTTCTATTTAATTTAAGACACTCACCGTAGTTTAGCTAGCACACAAACCTTACTTCCAATTATCAGAAATATCACAATACTTCCACGCTATGTGTAGCTGAGTTTTCTCTTCCGCTCTGCCGCGTAAATCTCTTTGTTTCTCCTTTTTTTCACTTGGTTGTAAATAAGGTACCGCTATGCATCACCAGATCTCCCCTTTTACAGCTTGAGTCTTTTATGATCCCACGTCGCGTTTCTTCTCGTCTCTAGTTTCCGTGATTAGTGTGCTTTGGTTTTCTTTATATGAACTGCCTAGCCTTCTTATTTACGGAGATTTTAAAGAAACTTTATTTTCTCACCACTTCGCCACGAATCGTTCCCGGACGAGCCCCCAAATGTAGGATAATTGCAATTTTGATATAAAAGGAACTGATTAGTACGTTATAATTCAATTTATTACTCTTTTCAAAGTTACTTTAACAATTCCATTTTGGGATAATTCCTGGCGGAGCTGATGACGGCCAAAGTTAGACTCCTCTTTTTCCGATGTTTCAACATGTTCCCTGACTCGTTCCTTGGTGCTGCCAGTTCCGATCGATTTCATCGCAGTACGTGCTACCATCTGTTGGATCCCACATATATCTACATTAAAGAGTGGCGGCAGAAATTCGTAGCTGCAATTTCAAAATCTGGATTGTTCCTGCTATGTTCCGGATTTTGACAAATGCTACCTTAAAATTACGGATATATTGAAGGGGCAAAGTTTGTCCCAGCCACGATCAGAAATCTTACGAAAACACCATGTATGTGAGAGAAACTTATATGTGGATGATATTAGAGGCAATATCACGATTTAAATGCTGGCTAGGTTTTACCACAATGAAAACAAATGTTGGTTTATTTGAGGTTTTTGTTCAAGAGTTCGATGTTGGTTTAAATGAGACAGTTTTTTAATTATCTTTAATTCCTTAAATTTAAGGAGTTCTGAAGTAACTATTTATTAGATAAATAATTAAAACAAAAATTCATGCAATACTGTTCTACAAAATTTATTTAATTTGAGTCTATAATAAACCAACATCAGACATGAGCAAGCATTTAGTTGATACTGGTCATACCACATCTTTACATAAATTGCAACTTTTAAAAAACGTGGATGGTGGAAAAGTCCAAGATAAATACGAAATATATTACATTAATAATGAAAGTCGTAAAGGTTCATTTTTGGTAAACGATCAGTTAGATTTCATGAATAATTGTCCCCTCTTATGTGTGGATTTATAATGCCCGTTACAGTGAACTTCAAATTCTTTAATATTACGATAATCAGGTTTAGCTAACGATCTCCTTTTCAGTTGCTTGATAATGCCCTAAGAAGGCAAAATGCATCATGACACAAATTAAATAAATTTTGTAGAACAGTATTACATGAGTTTTTATTTTAAATATTTTTTAAACAAAGATGATTACCAAAGTGTTCTACCAAGTGCCCAGAAAAACATCAGTTTTATCAATTAAAGATATGGATAATACTTCTTAACCTCGGCGAATTGAAATTGTTTAAGTTATAAAATATAAAATTTGGGCGGTATAGATGACCATATTGGATATATTTTAAAAATGCAACAGAAGGTTCAGAGACTCAAGAGTGAACACACTCATTCGAACTTCGTGACTATTTTCTATTTTGGAAGATATATAATTTACTGGATATTTACTTTTTATGTATGTACTAAGTCCAATAAATGTTAAAAAATTAGAACTTCAGTTTTCAAATCAGCAAACTAAATTAAATACATTAAATTCAATAAGATTGTGAATATTATTTATGTGTTTTAGATTATGTACGCGAGCTTTCGAAGTTATCCTTACACATTTGGCATTTAAACATTGGTTAAAAATTTTGAAATCAAAAATTTAACCGACTCTTAATTTCTGAAAGCCTAGGGCTTAGTGCTTTCAGATTTAGTTTAAATAGAACTTCTTGAACAAACATGAAAAATGAATATAAGGTGTCGGGATATATCGCAGGAAATACAGGAAAGCTTTTAAATGGTGTCCCAAAGGCAGAATTTCCTTTACATCTGTGGACACACAAAATGAATTAAATTCTTTTTTAGATATTCCTCTAAAAATTTTGTTTCGCGTAATTTTCGCCATAGTCGCATGCGCCCAGCAAATACAACATTAATTGAAGCACAAAAAACCTTCGGGGATTTCGGAATAATTCATACTTTACGGAAGTTGAATAAGCTGGAATATGTAAATATTAGTAAATGTAAATAATATGCTCTTTTCAACTACTCTATGTTTTCATTATTACCAACTTTAAAATTTTCATCTGTTTCACTTGGATCAGCTTCTATTCCTCCTAACACATTAATGTATCTACTGTTTGTTTGTTGAAACGTTTCAATTTGCTAAAGACCTGTTTACTGTCCGAGGGGTAAAGCCGAAAAATCCTGATCTCGTTACTGGATTATAAAAAATACAATTAAAATAATATAAAAACAAAGCGAAGTAAGTAAATAAAATTTCATTAATCACTTACAAAATATTGCGGATCATGATTTTCACACAAATTTGAAGTGTTTTTGGTAACGATTACTTACTTTCAGAATACCCAAGCAAAAATCCTTTTATCGATTTTCTTTTCATTGAAATAAGAAATCAACTTCTATTAATTATGTGGGTATGCAGACTGTTAGGCTTTACAATATTAAGGAAATGTCATTTACCTACCTTATTCTTGCGGGAGTTTTTATTTTTTTTTTGGTGTTATTTTATTATATTACACTAAATTATCTTTTGTTTATAATTTTTTTTGTGTGTGATTAATATTTGCTCAAGGTTACCAATAAGTGAATACTAAAACGCGTTAACTTTCCAGGGTTAATTTCAAAAATTATATAATTGTATAAATTGAAAAATCTGAAACATTTCTTATTCCTTTTTTTTTCATTACTTATTTATTGCATTGCAAATGCCACAATCATTGTGATTTGCTTAACAAAAAAAAAAAAAACCGCTAATTACTTATCGTAATGACTAACCTTTGAAAGGTATATATTATAAAGTCTTTATCGTACGAATATCTGTCCGTCCGTCTGTCTTGAATCATATTAAAGATGGAATTATCAAAATTTACACATATCTTATCACACAAATATAAATTTTTTCAACTGAGATGTTAGTAAGTTTATTTGCTCATTCAAGACGACTATATACTGACATGTTCTCCACTTACCGAGGTAATGAACAATTATTGGCTTTATAGCCGAAAATCAAAATTTCATAAAGAAATTTTGAGAGGATACTGCATGTTTCAATCAAAAGTGCAGGACAATCTCATCAGAAGTGCAATGTAGCTTTGAACTGCCCGATGTCTACCCTACAGTGAAGTAAAGTGTCCAAAAATTGGTGGTGGATACATATAGATTTATTTTAAAATCTCAATATGAATCATTTAAAGGAAAATGGGCTTTGTTCACATTAAATAATTCTTGGACATTTCATTCGAACTTAATAGATTTTCGGCTACAAAACCAGTAAATGACCAGTAGGTGGGAAATTGCCTGTAGACTTGTATTTAAACGGGGCTCGAAATACTCAAACCACTTCTTCTATTTTCTCCACTTGTTTTCACTATTATGTATATTCTATTTTCTGTCCAAAATCTATACATGCATTTACTTGAATTAAAAATTACGCTGAACGGAGTGATAAACCCGGCTTGTCCTGGAAATTTTGAATTTTCCATCATGCTATAGAACTCTATCCATTTGGTGTAAAATTAAAATCCGAAAGAATACAAAACAAACCGTCGTCATGATAAAACCGTTATCTTTTTCTGCAGGGAAATATAATTTTCTTAGTTTTATCCCTATGGATATACATATAATATAATTTTATCCGCCCAGAGGCATATACAATTATAAAATAAATACACCTTAATTTTTTTTTTCAAATCCAATCAAATTTATTCTAAAGAAAATTTGTACAAAATAAGGCATAGCCTTTTAAAAAGTACTTAGCATGAAAATTTAGAAATTATTAAAATAACCGCAAGAAAAATATGAATAAAAATAAAAATAAAAATAAAAGGAATTCATATATAAAGACTAAAATAAAATTATGTAGAAAAAGAAAGAAAAAAAGATTAAATTGCTAAGTCATAAATACGAAAAGAAAGAAATACAGAAATAACAATTATAAAGAAAGTAAAATAAAAACATTGCGTGCACAAACCAACAGCATGCCTAAAAGAATTTTTAATTTATTCAAGTGTGTCTGCAAGCCTATCCCGGAAACCGCCCACAGTTCCGGAATTGCGAATACTGATAGGCAGTGAATTCCAGATCTTAATTGCATAGACGAAGAACATAGCGCCGCCCTGCAAATACCTGTGCCGGAGTATAAGAAGCTGTCTATTACGAGATGACTGAAGGAAAAAAATTTTTGAGAAAAGATACATAGGAGTCCTGGAATTAATTAGTTTGAATAGATAGGTCATCAAATTAATTTTAAGAAAAATCGACAAAGAACAACCCAAAACCTGTCTAGAATGCTCAGAGACATCATCATATCTACGGAGATTAAATACATACCTAACAGCAGAATTAAATGCCACTGTTAATCTCCTATCAGAGACAGAATTAAGCTTTCAGTGAAGAACGTTTGCATATGTTATGATGGTAATAATTAAGCATTTTACCATTCGCAAACGAGTAGTCTGTGGTGTGAAATTGGCGGCCTGTAACAAGCGTCTCATGCATCCGTAAATACGTCCAACCACATAATTTATGTGATCATTCCAGGTTAGGGTCCTATTAAAGATGACACCGAGATTACTAGTCGTAGTTACAAATGGAACAGAAGTGGAATTTAGAGAGATTTGAGGTAAACGACTCACATCAACAGTGGATTTATATATAGGAATAGCTTTGGACTTCGACGGATTAATTTTCAAATCATTTGCAACCGACCATCGAGATATAGCTGCAAGGTACAGATTAATCAAAGCAATATGCTCATTCAACCTGTTGGGATCATCAGCAGCGTAAACCTGCACATCGTCAGGATAGAGGTGGATCTTGACGAAAGACACCACTTGAGCAATGTCATTAATGAATATACTGAAGAGGAGAGGTGCAAGCACAGAGCCTTGGGGGACGCCAGAGCGCAAAGGTAACAAGGCCGACTCATGATTGTTAATTGAGACACAGAGTAAGAAACGATTTACCGTATCGAAGGCCTTTGAAAAGTCTAATAATGTGAGAACAGTGAGCATATCAGAGTCGATATTCTCTCTTATGTCATCGGTAATCCTCAAAAGAGCCGTCATACAACTATGCTTTGCACGAAAACCCGACTGCCATTCACACATAAGAGAATTGCCCTCCAGAAATCCCAACATTTGTTCCCGCATAAGATATTCCATCACTTTAGATAAAAAGGGAAGAATACTAATAGGTCGGTAATCTTCAGGAGAGTATCCACTGGTCTTTTTTGGAGTAGGGATAACGCGTGCGACTTTTCAGGCTACTGGGAAATAAGAAGTAGTTAAGCAAGAATTAATGATATGAGTAATAATTGGTACTAGAGTATCGGCAATTAATTTTATGAAGCGTGCCTGGACCAGTAGCAAGCGACCTAATAGAACTTATAGCTTTATATACTTCAGGTTCGTCAACACAGCGAAAATCAAAGCCAGCCTCATGATCAAGACCTGGGGATAAAAAGGAGAAGGACAATTTTGCACTGGTATTAATACTACTGGCGGAAATAAAAAACTGATTTAAAATGTTCGGATCCAGATCACAGTTTGAGTGTTTAATCCAGAGTACCTTGGGGGTAGATTGAGATTTAGCTTTTTCGCGTAAAACTTTCTTTTGGCATTTTTGATATGACTGCTAGTAGCATTCCGTAAAATACGAAAGCGTTCGTAGTAGATATCTGATCCCGTTGATTTCCAGCGCACATAAGCTTTGTTTCTTTTAGAAATAAGTCTATCAATATCCCTGGAGAGCCAGGGTGCAGAGATGCGTAAAACATTCCGCTGATGAATGGGAACATGGTTATCGAAAGCGCTTTGGATATATTTACCGAATAATTGTATCTTGTGATCGATTGAGGACTCACAGTAAATAAAACTCCAGTCAGTATTTGATAATTTTTGCCGCAGAAAAGGTAGGTTGATAGAGTGGTAATCTCTATAGAACACAATCTCATTGGAATTCATTCTAGGAGTATTTAAGTCATATATCAAGAAGAGTAGATCATGATCGGAGAAACCTGCAAGTGATAGTTGATTAGAAAAAAGAGCCAGACTCGGATTATTAACAATGACTAAATCAAGTAAAGTTGGACTATATCCTGAAAAGCATGTAGGGAGACTATTTAATATATCTAGGTCAAGAACAATTAACGATGACGTAAGTGCATTAGACTGATTCGAACTAAGGAGCATGTTTATGTTGAAATCACCAGTAATAATAACGTTTGGATAGCTGGTACTTACTGTTTGCAAGAAGTTCATGAGATGTAAGTAATACGGGTTTGAAGGGGGCTTATAGACGCAGCCTATCAAACATCTGTCGTCACCATTAAGAATGTCAAGGAATATATACTCAACACCCAATCCAGAAGATATGGCAGCAACTCTAGCAAGCAATACCCTCACGCACAAAAATCGGTACACCACCTCCTCGTTTATTCAAGCGATCATTTCGGAACAATCGATAACCCAAAATGCCAACCTATAGTGATGTTATTTCTGGCTTCAACCAGGTCTCAGATATACAAATAATATCTACCAAAGATCTGTTGAATATTATGTTAATCTCATCAAATTTATTAACCAGGCTTCTAGAATTCAGGTAGCAAAGCCGTAAACCTACCCGTTGAGCACACAAAACATTTAGCATGAGACGCGTCATATGTTCCTCGTCAGCACCGCCCGAGTGACTCATTTAAGCAGCAATTCAGACAAGGATGGCATCCGGGGAAAACAAGCGTGCACACATTAACACTAGTCGAAGAAAAACACATCCTGTAAGTCGCCCGCCGCAATATATCTAAAACTAGAAAAATAGAAAATTGTAAGCTAAGTTTGAAAACTAAAAAATAATAAGGTAACAAAAATAAATCAAAAAATGAAGAAATATATAAAACAAGACAGTTTATAGAAAAAAAGCAAAGAAGAAAATAATTATTACAGAAAAGAAAGGAAAACAATAACCAAATATATGCATTAAAATGAATCATCTTAGAAACTTGTCATACTGCCTCCAATTGTATGGGATGCGTCGCAAAGTCAGCTGAGTTCGGTACATGGGTGATTCAATCCAACTGTTCAAGTTTCGTAATTGCAACAGAGATAGAGTCAGCTGTTTTCCGAACATGTGTAATTCCATTCAGAATATAAACAGAAGCGAGTTTGTTTACAACTTTAAGCTTGCGGGCGATAAGAAAGATTTCTCGATTTCTAACTGTTAACGAATGATTTATGTATATACGTGCTGGTCCATTGTTGCTGCTTATTCCAGCATATGCTACAGTCAGCTTACCAAAAGATTTATATTTTTTAAAAAAGTCAATTTTTTTCAAATACGGTTGGAAATTTGATATTTGGCGGTCCATTTGACTTGGTGTTTGATTGGAATGCTGCAGTATTAGACCAATTCTTTTTCAGAACGAAAACGTCTGGACGAGTGGAAGGAGAGAAACCAATTTTAGATGAAATTTTAGCAAATGTGTCGTGCGGATTTGTGTTTTTTTGTGATGGAACTCCTGTGATGACTACATCTTTGGCGATATTGTCTTCCAGTGTTGATATTTTTTTAGTTACGGCTTCCTGCATATCCGTTCACTTCAAGCTGAGGTTTTCTATGGAAGATTTAAGACCACCTTGCACTATTTCGAACTTTTTTATAGTCTTTTTGATATCACTGATACTGTCAGTTTACTGACTGTAAATTTTTCACTTGAGTAATTAAATCAACATCAAAGCGTGGCGATTTGCGGGAAGTGAGATTATCCTCGGTCATTTTCAGTCCAATGCACAGAAGAAAAAGAACTCTTATCACCAGTGGAATCTATCACGAATTTATTTATCGATTAAGTAGCTCGAAAAACCAATTTTATCGCAAAAGTATGCACGAAAACTCAGAGCGACAGCAATTCACGTCTATTCAACAGCGGCCATTTTTGACATTAATTGTTTAAATTTTGTATCAATACGTATGTAATCGAAATAGCACCATCAAATTTTTTTCTATATACTTACATCGCTTCATTTGCTATCAAGGTATGATTTTGTGTTGTTGTGTACCGTGACCCTAGGTGAGTTATAATCGAGCCCTCCATCACTTCCGCAAAACTTTAACGAGTAGCAAAGAGTGTTACAAATAAGGTTAAGCTGGCTTTGGGTTTCACTAAGGGATGGTCGAAGGAGTTCAATGACCGATATATAACGATGCTTTTACATTGTACATTTGTTCGACCTTTTCTAGAGTAGGCTAATCCCGCCTAATCTCATGTCATTCTGATTCATATTATTCATATTAACCGTATCGAGGTTCAGCGTAGATTTGCACGATTTGCCTTCGTACTCTTCCCTGATGTACCTTGATCGACTTCAGGTGATATCTTTGGAGTTCTCGAAATCAGACGTAACAACTCCAGAATTGTTTTTGCTGTTGACTGTTTACAAGGCGTGATTAATTCCCCTCAATATAAGGGCTTATGGTCTGTACGAGCCTACTACATCAATTTCTCGTCCTTTGCACATACTTCCACTTATCTAAATCTCACTTAAAGATTCAGCTCCGTCAAGGTTACGTTTCTTAATCAGTGTAATCTCAGGATATATATCTTTCTGTAGTAATCAGTACTTGATAAATCTTAATAATAAATGAATAAATAAATAAATAATTATTATAGCACACATAGTTAGCGCCAGATGTGCGTAACAAACCAAACCTGCCTCGAAGTGAACAGGTAGGTGTATCGTGCTCATTATCCACACGACAGATAGCACACATAACAGAACTGCTACGTGGTAATCAACTGCTAAAGATTTGTCTGAAATGCGGCTTAAAACATGGCTGCTATTCAGTGAAATGGCTCAGAGTCTAACATTCTTCAAAGACAGAGTTTGGCCCTGCTTGATTTGGTATATTTTGAAAGTTTTTACAAAATTCATTTTATTAATAATTTAAATTTTTACTGACTTTGAAAAATACGTACATATTATAAGATGACTCCATTGTATGACTTACAAATTCTTTAATTACTAACAAACTGTGCAATGTCATTGTGTAAAGCTCATTGGAAATGTAATTACAACTATCTTTACTACCTAATTGTTTGGATGTTGAGATCTGGAACAAAATTTCAATTAAATCCTTTCAGTAAACCTGAATTTACTAGTCTGAATGAGAGACAATTGCCAAAAGCTGAGTAAAAATTGTGAAAAGAGAAAAGTATTTAAGGGCCTCAAGAACGCATGGCGGAGCCACTGACAAAAGGCGACCACATTATAGACAGCACGCTCGCTTTTCCATTTATAATTAAAGTAAATCATTCCCGTACTTAACTACAGAGGAACTCCATTACTCACTTAGTCAAACATACGGCGACGTTAATACTATCACAGCCACAACAACTACTCACTGCTGATATGGTCATGACCCCATAAGGCACCGTTATCCATTGAGAAAATCCACCACC